>JAQGCS010000746.1:0-18651 GCA_034702105.1 Fuscozetes fuscipes
AGAGAGAGAGAGAGAGAGAGAGAGAGAGAGATAGAGAGATTAAAGCTGCAATATGGATTAACAATTTCTAAGATTAATAAATAATGTAAATGTAGTGGGCATTTGAGTTTGAACCGAACTTGTTTTAATCTGCAAATTATTAAAGTTCAATCATTAAAAAAAAGAAAATTATTTTTAAAATTGTTATAATATCTAAAAAGTGTTCATTTGATAATTTTTGGCAGAAATATACCATTAAGGTTGATTTACCTTAGTTGAATCGGAATTGGAAAGCTGTGTGAATTACGCATGCCCTGTATTTGGAACATCATTCGCAGAATATCTCGAATTTGAAGGTACGGCACAAAATTAATTCTGGCTTTTGAGAAGACATACAACATATCAAACGCTCGCATAACTCATAATAATCTTGTTTTTGTCGAAACAATTATTTCGAGTAATAGTTGTTTAAAACATCAATTCATATCATTTTTCATAGTATTTGAAGTATTTTGGCTCTTGCAAAGTTATCGATTGCAAACGTATAAAATATTTATTGATAATTTCAAATTCTGTTACTTTAAATTGAAATCAATGTGAATATATTTTAAACGATTCCGATCAGTGAATTCCATTTACATTCTAAAAATGAAATACGGGGACAACATTGCTAGAGACTGCAGTTCAAGTGTAGCAAGGTATGTATTACTTTTTTTAATCCATTAACTTTTATTTATATTCCAACACATTCATAAATGAGGCGAAACACAATGTGCTTATACATTATGAAAAAGAGGTAAACCATGTTGAATATTTAATAGGTCACTGATGATTTTCGTCTATATTAATTACAATCATAGAAAATAAGAGCTCTGAATAATGTGCAGTAAATAATGTAGGGGATTCTAAACTACCAGGTTTAAAAGTAAATGACCACTGTTCAAATGAGTAGAGTTTTTGTTCTAACCATTAGAATTGATTTCAAATTAAAATGTGAGCTTTTATGGTTGGTGAAACCCACCTGTTCTAGAGGATCTTCTCTAAATTAGTATATAGTCGACAAACTTGTATATTACGCGATATAGAGAACAGTTTCGTTAGAGTAAGAAATGATGCGACCGATGCAATAAATTGCCTTCTTCCTTTTAAGCTAGTTTTAATATCTCTTATTAATAATGAATTAGTTTAGGGCAAAATGCCCAAAATGGAAAAAACTACTTATTCAGGAACTAGTTACCATACCAAAAGGCTTAGGATTCTAACAATGGAGTTTGAAAGTTAAAAGAATTGCATAATGGTCAAGTTAATTGAAAAAGTGAATGGATCGACCAACTTTGGTTGGAAAATTTCTGCACAATAAAAATTAAATTATTAGTGCCCAGGTTTGTTGTTAAGAATTAAGAGAAATATTACTGTGAAGAGTGCCGATATGTGCGTTAATAAATATTAGCCAGATAAATGTTAGCCAGAACAAATGGCGAGAGCAATGGTCAAAGCAGTGCTCGTTTTCGCTCTCTTATGAGAGATTCTCGAATGTTAAGTCAACGCAAATAAACTTGCTACAAAATAAAAAAAAATGGAGGTCGTGTGCAAAAATGTTATCATCCACGTCGAGTCAATCATAAAGGTTTTTCATCAACATGATCATTATTTAAACCATTTCACTTACTCTTCCCATATGGCATTGTAAGTACGATTACAAATAACCATTGAATTACAAATCTACTTGATCCTCTTCCGGACCCTTGAGGCTCTCTCTCTCTCTCTCTCTCTCTCTCTCTCTCTCTCTCTCTCTCACTCACTCACTGACTCTCTCAACCAATATTTAAATTGATGAATTTGTTGCAACATTCAAACAAATAAAATTATTTGTATACATGGATATCGATTCTAACAATTCTAATAAATAGGTTTAGCGAATAGAATACAAGCATTACATGAAAAGCCTTTTTTCTAACAAAACTCAATATGTCTTTTAGTAGACTTCAGAGGCCTTGCATTCAATATTGAGAATACATTAGAGATCCAGATCATTCTAAAGATGATTGCTACGAAACAAATATTCAAATGTTGCGTAAATATGACATTTGATGAGGTCTTTTCTCAAATGAATGCAGTCATATAAATGTATTGCTGTGCAGCGCAGCACATCTCAACACATTTCATCCGAATGTAACTAATTTATTCATACATTTTTTGACGAAACAAAGTAGAATTTTCAAAGAACTCATTACACAATCAGAATAACAAACGCAAAGAAATATAAATCCATTAAATGTTGAATTTATATAATATATATTTATCCCCACTTTTGTTGGCTCCATATACTTTCAATTTGATTCGTTTAACAATGTTTAGCTATTAATTAATCTCTATCTCACATATTATCGCATATTTCTCTTATTAATTTTCCATTTTTTTAGTGAGAAAGAGAGAGAGAGAGAGAGAGAGAGAGAGAGAGAGAGAGAGAGAGAGACGGAGGACTCCATAAATAAACAAATATTTACTTTAGTTTTTAATATAACTTATGAGTTAAAGTGAATATAAATTGTGGCACAGCTTTTGAACTACTTAAGATAACAAAACCAGATTACCATATTTGATTTTCAACTTTGTTGAGTTTTTTAAAGGTTCATTACCATTTGGTCGCATTTTAATTTATAGAAAGAGGGGATTCACATCATTTTTTGTAAAGGAAATGATAAAACTTAGGCCAAAAGAGGTTATAATTTGGCTTTAGTCTTCCTTGGAGAAACTAGGTTCAGTCAAATTCTACTTATATTCGAATACAAATGCCCATTGGGGAACAAGACAATTTTAGTTTAGATGAGCTAGATTATTCAAATTCATTCTAAGCCTCATAAAAGCTTTTAAGAAAATCACAAAAGATTTGATTGAATGTGAAATAATTAAAATTTCATAAAAGAAAATCTCTCTGGTGCTTTCATCGAAATTTAAAAATAAATATATATAGCTTTCGAGTATTTTTTTTCTCTTTAATAAATTTTTTATAAGAATTATATTTGCTTGTTGTGATGGATTGTTCCCCGAATGCATTATTATTTGTCATCAATTTTCTTTAAATCTTTACAAACTTAAAAAAAATCTCATTTATCCAATTTTAAAGAACTTACAGAATCGTAGGCTTTGACTAAAATGGATGTCTTTTTGTACTTTTTCTAAATTATAAAATTTTGTTCGAAATAATGATTTACAACAAAATGTGATTTCTTTAGATTTCTATAATTTTACATCAATTGCACGAAAGGTATTCGTGAATTTCAAACACTTTTTCATTCTTTTTAAGGCAACAAATGTTAGAAAATCTCAAAAAGATATAAAAAAATTCAAATTTATGTTAATTTTGTGAATTCTAAATTCTAAGAAATACAATTTGACATATATGAATATCTCATCTATATACACTAAAAATATTTTAACATAAAAATCAGGGATGGGCAACGGGGTATAGCCCAAATACCCCTTAGTTTTTGAGCTCGAGCGGACCCTCTAAATTTGAGGGGGTAAAATATCCCCCGCATTGGGAAATTTTTTGGAAAATTATCTCTCGTTATCCCCCTCCCCCCCCCCAAATTTTACAGAGTCAGAAAAATACCTCCTATACCCACTAATGTTTTGGCCCGAGGGACCCCCTTAGGTTGAGAACCTTGCCTATCCCTGATAAAGATATATATAGCCTACTCTAACAAAATACTGTAGAGACAAATATATTTTTCATATGCAACTAACTAAGGTAAATCTACTGAATTTATCCTATTTATGCTAAAAGATCGTATTATTGTTATTAGAAGTATCATGATACATATTATTGTAGGACTAATATCTCTCTAATATCGTCGTTAACCTCAAAGTTCTTGATTCCAATTTCTATTTCTAATATAAATTATATATTTGTTATAATTTTTTAATATATGAAAGAATAGAAACCATTTTAAAAATAATTCTTTTATTCTCAATTAGAATAGAAAATGATGATTTGTTTGCTATTTTAAAGCCTGATTTAAGAAGATGTGATGCTCATGCTCATGCTCTAACCATGAATTTTGAAGTCTAAAGTTGAATATAACTCATAAATATAACGATATTATCACTTTTCAAAGATTTAAAATTTAGAATAAATACTTGACTCACACTCTTTTGGCTTTCAAAAAATATAAGAGATGAACATGTTTACTCTAGAATTTAATTAACGAATGTATTTTGTTTGGCACAAATTACAATTTGTTAAAATGACATTACCTTGTTATTACCTCGTTTAGATTATGTGCTCATAAACAATGGCAGCATAGTTAGTGCTACCCATAGTGCTTATCTCCTTATGTATCGTTGATTTTCAATCGATTATTTGTGATATGTACTTGATATTAGACAATTTGAAACCTACCGTTATCTCATTGCACGCTTAATCTAACCCATTGGCCCTTATCTTAATCTTTATATGTATTTAATGGCCAACTTAGTCAATTATTGTAGAACTAAGTCCAAAATAACAATACCTCCTTTGTAAAAACAGAATATCTGTAAAGAATTCCTAATTTATAATAACTTATTATTATTATTACTTCTGTTATAAAAAAAATTCAGTTCCTTTCGTCAAATGATGAAACTATTTGTAAACATTGTTTGTAATATTTCTTTCTCTCATATTAGATGAGAATTCCCTATTTTCGTTTGAAATGTATAACAAGTACGGAATTCTTTCGATTCACTGCAATAAAGTTTGACTCCAATTCACAAATAATCGAGGAGAATGTCAACCATACATATCCTCAAAACCCAATTATTTTTCCTTTTCGTCGTGTTTTTACAATTGATATTTGGTATCATTTGGTGTCACAAACATTGCAATCGTTTCAATCGATAAAATCTTTTCAGATTGAAGTCCTTTTCTTCAATAAAAAGATATAAAGTATTGTGAATATTGATTAAATTTACTCTTGTTTACGACCAAAGCAAAGTTGTTCCACCATTTCAATTAGATATGATTACTGGTACTATAATCGATATATAAAAAGAAGAATCCTTGTCATAAATCACTTGGCTAGATTATTATCTATTTTTCAAAATATATAAATAAACCCAAATCATTAATGGACGTCATCGTGTCATAGCTTTCTTTGAAAACTTATCAGCATTGATTTTCTCCGAAAATTGCTTTTCCATTAAAAGCAGGGATGTGCAATATATGTGGAATATCCGTCGCTCAGGGGGTTTCTAAACTAACTTTTGATTTTCACAGAAGTATTATACAAATCTTTGAATCGCTGTATTGTTTTCCTTAACTTACGTTAAATTAGACTAACATTTGGTCAAATGAGCTTAAATACAGCAAAATGAACCCAAAAACAGCTAAACCTAGTTTAAATCGAAAATACCAACCGTATTTTATCAATTAGATTATTATTGACGACATTATTAGTTTTCACTACATTTACGAAGTAAGAATGTAGTATATAGTTTTGCCCTTCTCCCCCGCCAATCCCCCTTTCAAAAATTCATTGTTGAACATTGTTGAAAATGCTTTTAAAGAAATTTTGAAATCTGAAAGAGGGTAGAAGGATGAGATTAAGGCTGGCCTATAGAGATATGCCTTGGAAAAAGATGAGGATTGGGCTGGCCTATGTGGATATGTCTTGGATAGAGATGGGAATTGGACTGGCCTATGGGAATATTCCTTGGAGAGGAATTGGATGGGAATAGGTTAATCAAAAATGTACGTGAAACGGCCATTTTTGATGGGGATTTCATTTGGATGTAAATGTAGTGGGAATAAGGTTTGATCAGAACTTGTTTAGTCATCGCTTAGGGTGGTAAATCTTAGTTTTTTGACTCTAGACTTTATGATTGCTTTCAGTACCAGATTAAAAAGGAAATTGTCATTTATTGCAATTCACCATTTCGGATTTCTAACAAATGTTTCTAAATCTAAGGATCAAACTGCTAAATCTAATTTTCTCAAACATACAGATGTAGAGTCTGTCACACGTATCTAATTCCTAGATTTGAAAATGTTAACTGTTTGGAAATGTGCATGCATGGTAAATCAAGAATCAATTGTATCGTAACTCATTTAATTCATAACTCAATTTCATTGTTTTTTTTAATTGTTTACAAAACCATTAATTCAAATTATCAGTGGTTCCAGGGCAATAGTGAAATGCAATGGGTACAGCCAAAAGCCATATTCACATTCTCAACTCATGTATGAATAGACACATGGATTCATCCAAGACGAGAATTGTGTGATTTTGAACTTTTTAATAAAAATCAAGTTCATATAAGTTACAAATTTAATAGATTTTCAAATGTAAAAAAGAGTCCCAACGAAGGCTATCGATATTTTTTTAAACCAATAAAAGTGTAATTCAAGTATACCTTAATTGAACTTTCAACATTCTATTTCACTTGGCAATTCACAAATTATTTGATAATTCAAGATTAGGCATTCGGGATGAAACAATTCTGCGTCAATGTTTAATCTCTAATAATCGTATATGGCGAGCACAGGTCAATCCACAACACAGATTAAGTCATATTTAAATTTGACCAATTAATAATTGGCAATTATCCAAATGTACAATAATTGTTAAAATCAGTAGTTTTATAAAATGTGGCAATTGCTCATGTCTGAGTTACACTAAATGATGATGGAATCATACATGTACATTTAGGCCGCACACTATCATTAGTTATATGTGAGCACCCGTACATTATCGATATTTTATGATATATTGGACCATAGATTTGCCACTAAACCTATCTTTAGATTTTGTGTCATCTAGATATCAGACGCAATATATTCTTAAGATTACGTATTTTGATGACATTTATCTTTCAGTTCATTACTTGTAATATACCATTAAATGTGATCTTTTTATTTAAAATCTAAAGAATCTGAAATTATTCTATAATTTGAATATAAATTTGTGTGGAAATATCCAGGGCCTCTTCAATATTGTGTCGAATTCTTCCGATTGGACTTCGGTATGATGTGACGCCTGTTGACCAAAATGATGGCAAAACAGTGGAAGTAGTCTTCTCTTCACAATCGACTGATGCTATAATTTACGTAACGGTAAGCGTTGTTCAAACAATTGCTCGCATTCTGTGAAAGTCAATGATTCGTCTCAAATATAAATGAAAGTAATAAAGTTTGAGACCAGGATATTATATAAACTCGTTTTCACAGGATTTGATCTCAAGTGTATTTACTGTTCCGCACTCTATTTCATTGAATAAAACACTCGAAACACATATTCTTTAGTCGAGAGCTTCAAATGAAAGACTAAAAAAACTAATATAATTGGATGAAAGCAATGCATTCTATGTATTCACACAATTCGTATACAATTTACACTAAAATTCAATTTCGCTTATTTTACCCAAAAATATTACTGGTTTTCCAAAAAGGCATGTTGAGATTAGTCAAACTCAAGGGGTTTGACAATATTCTCGTAATTTGCAATCATGCAAGGTTGTCCAAAGTCCTCTACATCAGGGACACAGACAGAGATTTAAGTTGAGATTTTTTCTAGGTTTTAGGGGATGAGTAGTGGGACAAAATAGCGACCATTTTCCGTTATGGCGGCCTAAAATGTCTCAAAATAGCCCTAAAACTCTAAATTGCTACAAATCCAGTATAATTAAATTGATTAAGCTCAAATTTAGTTTAAATTCAGTTAAACTTGCAAAATTACCGAAAATGGTCGCCTCGATTTTCATGGTGACCATTTTAGTTACACTATCCTAAAATTTTTTCGTGAAGCAAGGGGAATTTTTCCAAAATCTGGAAAATTCCTCAATGATGGTACATTGTACATTGCCTTGCTTATTTACTCTTTTGTACAATACAATATACTACTGTAGTTTAATAGTGCAATATTGTATGCAAAAGTAAGGCACTCTCCCATAAATATATATTTTTATATTAAGATAACCAAGTGGTGAATAGCCACACGTGATACAAATAAGCAGGGGTGCGGAAGGGGGGTAAAGCCCAAATACCCCCCCCCCCCTAGTTTTTGGTCTCGACGAGATCTCCTCCTAGATTTGAGGCAAATCGGAACCCCCCCCCCCCTCCGGCGAGTCAGAAAAATACATTCCCCTATACCCCCCTGAGGTCGGGTACCTTCCGCACCCCTGCAAATAAGCTTGGTTACTCTCTGATGTATGAGTGCACAAAATTAATTAATTATTTAGTTAATCGAATTGTAAGTCTTTGTGTACGGATCGCACACTTGAATGAAGAAATCTATTTTTGGCATCGATTGAGACTATTTGTGAAATGTGTTCGAAGCACTCACGACATTCAAAATTGCTTCAACAAGAGCATTCAAATATTTTACGAAACAAGCTAGTTGTAATATATAACATTTAAAATTCAACTCAATACAATGATCTAAAATATTGAGTTTATTGTAACCTAGCTAAATTATGATTTGGATTTTGTCTATGCAGGTTGTGCTGATCATATACATCGTCATATTTTTGATTTTGGTCATCACAAGCTATCGTAAAAGTGCTGCCCTTCGAAACAGTCTCAATCGTCATTTGAGGCTTCAGTCGTGTAATTACGGCACAACCCTAATAGTCGACTGCGACAGTAAAGGACGGGTTCGCTGCGAAACGCTCGACAATACACCAGAAGTAACACAACTCTAAACACAACTGATCTGAAACCCATTGATATTCAGTGTTTGAAATCTAAATTAAATTAACTTATTTTTAATCAAATTAATTGTAAACCGTTTATAATGTGTTAAATACGTAAACAAATCACTGCTTTATGTTTATGACCAAAGTTTCAATAATCGAATTATTTTTGGAATTTCCTCGATATTTGTTAACTTTTAAAAATTAATATGAAAAATGTTAAATATCTAAGAATTGAAATATTGGGCGCGAAATAACTGTTGGCGGAGAACTCATTGCATAAAACCCAAGTATAAAAGATGACTAGTGTTGGCGATAGAGTTTTAAATTAATTATATCACACAATGTGTGTAAAAGAGCATTTCATAATTATTTTTACTGCATTGTTCTCTGTAGCGTCTCAATTGTATTGCTAGGTGCTTTTTGCTAAAACTTAATAGAAACAGCTTTATTTATCCTAATTGAGTTTATATTGTCTAAACTAATGTGATGTTAGGGACAGTCGTCAGAATTGGAAGAGAATTTCCTATGATGTAAAATCCTCCTATATTTACACATTCTAAGAACCTGTCACACTATTAATCAGAACTAGAATCAGTGTAATTTTTTAACAAAATATTTAAAATTTAATATTAAAGCATTTGGAAGAAGGCTTTAAGATCTCTATTATTAATATTTTTTTCAAAATTGGAATTAAATATAAGCCAAGTTGTGTTGCATTGTTTCGAATGAGGTCTTAATTTGAGTCAAGTCTTATTGCAAAATAGGGTTTTTGTATTCACCAGATTAGAGCTCATTAGTGAACCTTTGATTAATTCCATGAAATTTATTGAATAGAATTGTCGGCCAAATGTATTACCTTTTATTCAACTCAACTCAACTCAACTCAGGATTATTTTGAGTACTTTTCCACACAAATGAGTTGAACAACAAAATGAGATTTTTCTCTATTGTACTCTACTTCAGAGGCGTGTAAAGTCATCAACAAATGATCTAGCCAATATAGTTCTGTTCTGTAATGGCGGCCGGAAATGACATTTCCCGCTTTAAATCTCATCTAGTTGAGTAAACCGATTAAATTATCCTAATTTTGAAATAAATCCTTTTTATTTCTAAATTACTGACAAAATGGCGCCTAATGTTGAGAAATGTGCACTTAACTTCTTAAATTATTGTTCAATAGGGCCTTAACTGAAATCTTTATATGGAGATGGATAAACCCAAATTTCATATATTGAGAAAGTAATAGAAGTCTAACTGCTTTAGTTTTATTTTCAATTGTTAAAAAAATATTTTCGATGTAAGAATTTGTTCTCAGGATTGAGGAAAATCATTAGTGGGATGTATACATAGTTCTTAGATTGTATCTAGCGGCCAAGATCGAAGCGGCTAAGAGAAAGTAGTGATAAATAAATATTTTCCTTCTTAAATTAATTGGTCAACAAATCGATTGAATTTGGTTTAAATTTGTGTAAATAGGGATTCGTCGTTAAATTTTTAAAATTTCTTACAAATAGCAGTTCTTCTAATAATTTTCGAACTACAAGCAAAAGGATTGACATGATGATTGCCATGTCGATTGCCCTGACCCCTTTACATATTATTGATTTTCTTTCATATAATTGTGAAATTTATTTACAAATGAGTTCTAATTTATTTATAGATTTAAAATATATTTATGAATAATTTGGTTTTCAAACAGACAGATGTTTAGCACCGATAATGAATGAATGGTTTGACAATTTGTCAACTCAGGGAATATCTGACCAAAATTGGTTGTCCAAACTTAAAAGACTTAATTTACCACATTGTGTTTGCATACTTAATTATTCAATGATTAATATCGACTTTTCATCATTGTATGTGTCAGTTGCACAGCACTGTATTTACATTAACTATTCTACCTTTTAGTCCTAAATCACACTTTCTTACATTACTTAACTGATTTAATAAGCAAGCAAACCCTTCATATGGATAAGCAACTTAAAAACTCACAGGTTAATACACAGGTGCCGCTGAAGAATGGTAGGGGGTGTATTTTATCTTGGGTAGGAAGGGATGCTCGGATCAGGAAACTAACAATTTTACCGAACTCTGGACATGAAATAAGTGACCATAGATTTCCGTAAATTTTCGAAAATCTAGGCGGGATTTCGAGAGTCCATAATTTTGTTCATGGAGATTTTCTCCAAAAGTTTTGAAAGAGTTTAGCTTTAAAAGGTTTATAAAAGATTTTTTAATGTTGCCTTGGGCACTGTACTGGTCAAATGCTCGTATAAACTTAATTTGAACAGAAAGTAACAGATTTAAAGATAATAATAATATGTCTGAAAACCACTCGTCTTCTAAATAATTGAGATTTTGTTGAATCTCTTGTTTTAACGAAATGAATGGTTGCATGTGTCGAATGATAACATAAATAATCTATGAAAGTCTGAAATTACATCCAATGTTGAAATAATGGCAGCAAACGAATAAGAAAATGATATTTATTCTATCTCGATACACTTTCTCTCTCAAAAAGGGACTCCATGAAAGATGAGAAATTTGAAACCAGGATATGATAAAATCAATTTTCGTCATCACAAAAAGGATAAAACTATGATTGCAGGATCATTTGCGATCAAAAGTGTATATGGCCACTCAATGTCAAGGTTTTTAACTTAAAAAGGGTACCCGCTTCTTTAATCATACTTTGCCTTGCATTATTTTGACCTACGGTCAATTTTTAATACCCTTGTCACTGAGTAACACAATTTTAGTCACCTAAAAATTTTGGGGAAACCACCCTCTGAATCCCCTAGATGTTTGGGGATTTACCCAAAATTGACAATTGCTACTTTTCGAAAATACACTAAAAATCTACTGCTTATCATAGAAGTCAAATATCTTTCGAGACAAATAACAATCAGATTGAGACTAATATAAACTCACTGTAAACGATAGGATAGCAGTGCATTTGAAAGAATAGAACGATGCAACAAGGCAAACAATGCAATGAATTCAATAGCATTATATTTACATAAGACTCAATTAGCGACAGAAAATGACGAAGGGATTCCCTACAGACACCTCTTCACTCCTAATTCCTGTTGTGATTTTGAAAGGAGTGCGAACATTTTCTGCTTGAAGGGAATATATAGGAAGTCACTGAGAAGATTCTTTCGTGAAGAATATTAAATAGATTTGGCTCTATATCACACCGGAAATAGATTTTTTGTGTGAGAACCATTCAAAAGAATCTATTAATGAGAGGCTATTCATTGAGAGGACACTAAAAGACAAAAATAATCGATATATTTAATTATAGTTCACCTGCGCTGTCGACGTTTGGTTAACTCATTCTGATTATTAATTAACATTAAAAAATGACCACATTTACAAATTCCAATATGATTCTTAACATTTTAAGGCCCCGACGCATAATTAAGGCTTGAGTGCGATATACAGAACTTAAAACAATACCTTGTCTCAATCTCAATCATTAATCTCTTTATCTAAAATACAAATATTTATTAAATAATTTGAAGTCATATTTGGCTAAAAATCAGAAAATTATAAAAATTTTGAGCTCAGGTTTAAAGAAACTCTATTTTAATTTATTTGTTTAAAATAATGACTTATTGTTAATGAGATAATGTATTCATTTTAATTAATTGATTCCTTCGTTTAATTTTATTGATTTCTATTATTTGATTACTATTTTAATTGTTGTAAACATATTAAGCTATTCAACAATAAAAACCAATCAAATAATATGAAGCAATCAATGGATTTGAATAAACACATTTCAGATATTTTCTCATTGTTTGAAAAAACAAATTCAAGTAAAGTTGAATCCCTTTAAACCTGTGCTCAAAGTTTTTATAATTTTAGTTAAATATGTCTTTCAATAAAATTGACAATAATTTGAAGTTTAAATAAAGTTGATTCAATAGTTTAACCAAGAAAAATTTTAAAAATATTTCTTTTTAATTTTGAAAATTATTCAAGCTTGTCAAATGCGATTTTTCAACAAGTTTGTTGAACCATTAAAACTAAATCATCAATCCGATTTTAATGATTCTTGTTGCATAATAAATTTCCACTATCCCTCTTCCATAATCACTTTTCAAACTACGTCTACCTAGTAAGATGTGAGCTAGGACAATGAAGTTTGTGCCTTTATTGTGCATCACAAAGGGAGTACAGCCAAGCTTGACAAGCTTGCATAACCAAGCATAATATAGTCAAACCTGGATATAATCTTCCTTTTGGTTCAGAAAAGTTCAGGGATTATAGCGAGTTATGGATTATAATAAGTTTACTTTAACATTATTTTGAATAAGAGTGTCTTCAACAATTGAGGAACTATAACCAGGGAATGATTATAACCAAGTTGGACTGGATGTTTAATTGTTGATGATATTCCCAAATGAGAGCTTTATTTAAGTTAAATTGAAAATTAAGTTACAGTATTTTATCAACAATTTTATCTTTAGCTACATTTAAATTTATTAATCAACCTTGGTCTATAATCACTCCTTTGGCAGAAATCCCAGCAATATGCTTTTCTCATTTATAATTTTAGACATTAAGGCAGAGATTATTCACAAGTGATTCAATAGATTAGATTCAAATGATTGACTGTCCTCTTAAATCAGATATAGCCAAGGAGATCAGGCAAAAATCCCCTCACTTTTCAGGAATTTCCCGTCAGCCCCGAAATGCAACTCTTTTAAAAATGAGCTGGGTGAAGAAGCCGCGATTTTGACTAGGGCCATTTAACTGGAAGCAGAAACTGGATTTAAGGCCATTTAAACTAAATTAATTTAACTGGTTTTAAACGGATTTGGTCTAATTCAGTGACAACCTGGTAACGTTCGTCCACCATACACTGTAGCCGACTCCCCTAAAGTGGATGAGCTTGACAATGCCTGTCATAAATCGTGTCTTTGACTGTATGTGAAGGACAACGAGTTGAGTACCATTTGTAGGAGTTTTTCGAAATATGAAGCTCAAGGTATTCCATATTGCATAACACACTTTCCCAAGCCGTTCAGCCCTTGGGCACACACCTCACAAACTCTGCGATCTTTTTTATCGCAATATTAAGGGCAATATTTTTTGCAATAATTCTCTGACAGAGATATTACATAATTATATACTCAATGAATAGTCACGTAATGTAAGCGTCGATTGAGTAATGCTTTCAACACTAAAATTCAATGTAAAACAAATTCATTAAAATTAGGGCTCATTTGCAAAATATCTATTGAATCATCATGCTGATTCAAACTAAAATATCCATTATTCAAATAATCAAGGTTGTTCATCCAAATATGTTATTGGTCATTTTCAATACAAATTTTTCTATTAAACCTTCAAGACAACTAATT
Source organism: Fuscozetes fuscipes (assembly GCA_034702105.1). Taxonomy (NCBI): domain Eukaryota; kingdom Metazoa; phylum Arthropoda; class Arachnida; order Sarcoptiformes; family Ceratozetidae; genus Fuscozetes; species Fuscozetes fuscipes. Next base: position 14,031 of record JAQGCS010000746.1, read on the forward strand.
TTGTCGCACATCCTATTCTGGTTAACTTAACAAAAATGTGCTAAAACAGGTGACCTTGCGCATTTTTTATTTAAAAAATATTTTCGTTTTCCTTGTTTTGTGCATTCGTTTTCTGACTCTAAGCCTAAGCTCTAGGCTGAAAATATTTTGTAAAATGGAATTTGTCAAAAAAAACATAATCTAGTTTGATAAGCTTAATGAGCTAGTCAATTCAAGAACGGAACTATGAAACGGACATGATTAGAGGTACTATGACACATTCTCACATAAGGGTCAGAAAAAATAGCTCTAGTCCAAATAAATGGACTTACAATTTATTAAGACCTGTGATATAAATATAGGAATATTATTGGAAGCCAGGTCAATCGATATAATTATTAAGCGCTAAACTATTAATACAAGCATTTCTACTGATTTGAAGGACAGAATAAACTCCACATTCAATTCATGAGTGAAAAACAATTTTGAATAAAAGTGTAGTAAAAAAAAGATAAAATAGTTTTTGATTTCATTGAAACTTTTTGTTGTTTTGCTAATCAAATGATTTGAAAACGTCATCGTTTGCTGTTTGGCACCAAAACTATTAAGTAATTCAAAACAAAACGTTTGAATCGACAAATATATGCATTTGTTTGTGGTTTGTGAGGACATATATGAGGGCACTCCCGGACGGCCATTCATTTATCGATTGGAGTGATGGCTAACATATTGTTTGCAATATTCTTGAGATGTGGACAGCATTGTGTGGACATCTCTTGGATGGTGTTGGTGACATTGAGCGCTTTGTGAGCTAGCAAGAGATGGCGCGTTTTGGACGGTTGGCCTCATTTGGTGAAGGTTAAATGTAGTGTTGGCGTCGTCACATCGCCATGTTACTCTTATGTTGCTCTAATGTTAGCCCAAGAGTTACTCAATGCTAGGCTCTAATGTTTATTTTGTACTCAACTCTCAGCGATGTTTAGAAATATTTTCATTTCTAATCGATTCTTATTATTATTTTTGTCCTCAATTTTCAATTATTAGTTGACTTGAATTTCAATTAAATGTTATTTCTTTGGATCAAATTTAGCGTTAATTTTAATAATTTAATAAACAATTGTTTTAAACATTTGGTCAAACTTTTGAATCAGTCGATCAATTGATCTCTCAATCGGTTGTTTACAACAGGTCTCAAACAACTCATTCGTTGAAGTCTTGATGTTATTTAACACATATAATGAGTGGACACGAAATGTGAGGAATAGTAGTAAAGTGACCACAAATTCTTATGAGTTGCAAGTGTTGTGCCAAAAGTGATGTAAATATGGTTTGAAGACAATGTCTGTTACGCCGCTATCGATAGACAATATTCACTGCAATAGACCGATGGCTGAGCGGTCGATGCCATCGAAATATGTGCCACAAACTGTTCCGCAGCGAAAGCAATCAGTATTTGTCGCGCCTTCCGGTCTCAGCTCAATTTTAACGCCTCCACCACCACCACCTCCGCCGCCACTGAATAGGCCACTGCATTCACCGCCGAAGAAGTCATCTCTGGCCAAACCAAACGCCCAAATCTTGGAACAACATATAAGTAAAATAATTTCGGAGAACGCGGCGATTGTCGAAACATTGGATCCGTTGTGGTCTAAGCGATACATTTCCCGTAATTCAACGTCGGTTTTACCGAACCTTTCATTGAATGGCGTTTCGGTGCAATCGAGTCATCAAATGTCACCAAATGAGGCAACTGGTGGTCAGAGACGCTTCTCAGAAGTGCACAGCAATCAGCCGCTCTCTAAACTACAGTCGGCATTGTTAGGGAGGGCATCCCCTCAAACATCTCCACCGGTCAGAAAATATTCAGATTTTAGTTCGAGTGAAAGCTCACAACAGTCTGTGATCATCACTAATGCAAAAGACTCCAACAATAATAATAATAATAATAATAATATCAATAATAACAGTAATAATAGTAATGAATGTAATTCTGTTTATAAGTTTAAAACGAGTAATAGTCTGAGTGACGAACACTTTGCCAGTGATTCAATTGTTCGCAATTTGTTGACCACAAAAACGCCAGCAATTCAAGTGACGCCACCGACAGACAAAACGAGTCCAGTGCTGGGCACTCATCCCCAGAACCCGGAAGGCTCTATAATTAAGGATTTGTTGCTCAAGTCTAGAGATGAGGGCCGCAAAAAAAGCCGATCAGAGGGCCATTTGAATGAACCGGTGCCCGAACAGGAGTCCTCAATGTTGGTATATGTCTGCACAGTTTGCAACATTGCCTTCAGAAATAAAGAAAACCTGGAAGTCCATCAAATTCATTACTGCAAAGGTAACGACGACTCAGTCAGTCGGCCCTCGAAACACAATTTGGAAGATTTGGTTCAGAGAAAAGTATCTGTTATGGCTCGACCCGGCTTTGGTGGTATTGCCAAACAATATCCACATCAGAGGCAGTCGTCCTCTCAATCTCAACAGCAAAAGCATTCGAATGTTGGACCGACACCTCCAGTCGGGAACATACTTAAGCAACAATTACTAGCGCCGAATGAGGGCCCACCTCTCAAGAAACGTAAAATATCTGAACCAGTCTTCCGAACAAATGCCAATTCATGTGACGTTCAAATAATCGGTTAGTCATTAATTTGTTGTCATAACTCATATTTGTCTGCTTTTTATTTATTGCAATAAATTAATTTCATTTGTGACGCAATTGTTTTGATTCATCGATTGCCACCATTTGCTCGTTTAGTTGAAGACATCTTCTTTATGATTATATCTAAAGTTTATTCTATGCTTTTCGTCCAATAAATAATTGATAAACCCTTTGAATGTTAGGTTTGAACCCCTTTTTGATTACTTTTTATTTAATATTTTCATTATCTCATAAATATTGGACTCATTTATTGCATTAATTTTTTGTTATTTTCTATAACAAACGGTTGAGCGTTGACTACAATTAGATTCAAAGGTTGTTTTAGATTAGATTTTTGATATTATAGTGAATCACATGCTGTGCTGTGCCCTCTCTTTATCGTATTTTTGTTTCGATTACTATTGGAAATAATTGATTGGTTTTGTGGGCAATTAAACTGGAATTGGCTGTAACTCTGATAACGTATACAGAGTTAAGTGACTCTGAATTGTGGAAAATTACTGCTTCGGAGAAATACGTCGAAAGTACGAAAGCGAGTGATTCACATGATTCTAACCACAGACTGTATCGTATGTCATGTGCTCTCAGAGTGAGAGAGACTCTGATTAATAATAATTGACAGCATTTTCCGGCTCTACTATTATTACCCAATACTATAAACCAAAGTCCAAAGTAGAGTACAGTTATTACAGTCACCTCTAAATTAAGGCCAATTGAGTTATCCACTCATTTCTATTCAAAAAAGTCACACATTGATTCTCATACTCTTTATGGCCATATTAGCTCTCCAAATGACCTGTGCCTTCTTTGCCACTTCTTGTATGACCAATACTATTTTGACCTCAAATTAATCTCACGATAAGCAGAATTTTTTTTTGTAGGAATAATCACAAATTAATTAAACTAAATCTTAATCTTTTCTTTGGTTTGAAGAAGGCATGGCCAAGGTGTAACAATTATTTAGGCCAATTAATTTAGCTTCAAACTTAGATTTCAGGTTATTTTTAGCGTTAAGCGAAAAGGCAAGATGATGACAAATGTCATTGAAAACATCCCTGATGTGAAGTGACATGGTGAGTTGTAGGGTATCATTGTGTTCAGGGAGGTGTGTGCTATCACTCTGAAACGGGATTCCGCATGCCAGATATTAATACCTTACCCCTCTTCCTATCCTTAAAATATGCTGTTTTGTTATTAAATGATACTTTACTTAAACTCATTTATTATTTAAATGTTTAAAAATTTTGTTCATCACTTCTGATTAGATTCAATGCCTTATATTTGTGTTAAACAATAAACAAAACGTAAATATCGTGTCATTGAAATGAAACCCATTTATTGACTGTTAGTATGAGTTGTGTTAAACAAAACACTATTTGTTCATAAGATGTCTATTTTAACCAAATTTTCATTCAATTCAAGAGAATTTGTGTTTTCACAGCAAAATAAAAACACTAAAAGTTTTGCAATACTTTTGTTATTCACAACAATTTTCTGAATCGAACCAAAAGTAGATTTTATTCTGGGTTATTTTTAACGTTTATCACAATTAGATCCCTTCTCTTCCAGTTTTCCTAAAATAATGTTTTAAATATCTTTAATTGAGATCTAATTAGGAGACATTAAATTGTACCTGAAGAAAATTTCTTCTATATAGGGATGTATAGGGATAGTTTGCTTTTGTGGGTTACACAACATAAATCATCATTGAATCTAGTTTTAATTAATTTTAAAGTAGAAAATTAGGCACTTTTTGACCAAGATGGTTTGACCATTTTTGTGGTTTATAGCTTTCGCCCTAAAGGGTCAATAAAGATTTTTCAACTTTAATGGGTTATAGATTAAATGCTCGACAATATATTTCTTAAGAGTTTTGCATAGAGAATATACAATTTATTGATAAATGCCAAGTTCAAAATTACTTTGCTCTTTATAAACATTTTAAACGATTGATTGAAGAAATTGACTCATTTTATA
>JAQGCS010000747.1:0-18645 GCA_034702105.1 Fuscozetes fuscipes
AAATCGATTCGAGGAAATACTCTTCTATGAAATCTTATTTAGTTTTAATCATATGACTGAAAGCATTCGAAGCGACTGTTTTGAGATGTGCGGTACTCTCATTTGAAAAGCACAACATATATTGTGAGATTGGCACCCAATTCAATCAAGAATCGCTATACTTAAATAAATTTGAGTTAAGGTCTAATTGGAGTCACGAATAAAAGCCAATAATACGACAATTAGTCTTATTTTCAATTTATATGAGCCAACAATTCTGTAAATTCAAAAATATGACAAAAGTAAAGATTTACCCAGGGATGGCCAAGGTCGACACCTTTAGAGGAGGTCTAGAGAGTAGTTTCTCTTTAAAACAAGTTCGAATCAAACTCAAATCCCCACTACATTTACATCCAATTGATATCCCATCAAAAATGGCTGTTTCACGCCAATTTTTGATTAACCTATACACAATCATTCCTCATTTCTCATCCCTCTTCAAGGAATTTAATAGGCCAGTCTCAATTTCATCTCTCTTCAAGGCATTTCTCTATAGACCAGTCTCAATCCCATCCCTTTCTACTCTTTCAGATTTGAAAATTTCTTTAAAAACTTCTTCAACAATGAATTTTACCAATTTCAAACATTTTGAAAACCAGGGGTGGAGTGGGCGGGTGCCAAACGACAAACCTATATACTAGATTCTTACTTCGTAAATGTAGTGAAAAATGCGGCCTCACTTCGCTTGGCGACAAAAGGGGAGGTAAACCCATAATATTAAATTTTGAAAAATTCTAGTGGGATGGTTTTGGCAGAATTTTCGACTCTAGGGGAGGGGTAAGAGGCCCCTTAGCCATCTCTGACCCACAATCAATTCCATATATTTATTCAACCAATAAAAGGTGAAATCTATTTCATTCTATAACTAAAATCCTGAAATTGATTCCGGGCAGGGATACGTAAGTGGAGTATGGCAAAAATCTCAGTAAAAACTATATTTAAACTAAATTAATGGATATAGAACTACTTGTTTAACTATTTAACAAGGACTATTTTTTGAAAATGACGTCATTTTGACTTCAGAACAGCAAATTTCCCTGAATTGGAATGGGGGGTATTTTGCGCATCACTGCGAGTTATGTAAGAAGTTTGATATGTTTTCTAAATCACATTCAATGAGATCTAATAATTATAAGTAATAAAACACTTACACATAAATTATCTAAGATAATATTTAATGCTGACCCACACCCTTATATAAAATGAGCAAACAAACTAATATCTATTTATTTATGACAATTAATCTGAAATTAATACATATCACACACTTATCCATTCCTTTAGAAATACATAAACACTTGTGTTTGGTGGAAAATATCATATATAATTTAAACTAATATATACTAGTCTAGTCAACAAGTTCTTCGAATAAATGATGACTCATTTTTAATAAATTGATTATCAATCTAATTTCAGTTAAATTTTGGCTTTGCCAATTTATGTTTGAGCATGAAGATCTAACTCAACATGGTTTCGTTTAATGAGGTCTATTTAATTGATCAATTGTTGTATGGGGTCTAAGAGGTGAAAAGTGTTGGTGTAATTCCAAAGGATAATGCATTTAACAAATCTATTGATGAATTGTTTAAGAGTGCGGTCATTGATATTAACAAATTTGACTCCAATTTAAATATAATTGGGATCTAATTGTTATTATATATACAGAAATGGTCACAACCAGAGAGTGAGTGAATCTCTTCTTTCGTTTGATATTATATCACATTTCAAATCATTTGAATAACTAATGAATGCGAATATAAATAACTATTTATTGACAACAAAATAATTAAAATATAAACTCTAATATAAAAATGGAATAATTAATTGATTGAACATTTCAACAAATTTGAAACTATCAAGCTAAAACTTCAATAAAATGGATATTTCGTAACATTTATAACTAATTGTTATTTTTTTAAATGTAAATTTGATATTAAAAATATTATTCGAAACTATTATAAGTTTAATGACTTAAAAATAAGTAGTTTTAATATAATCGAGCATTTAATTAACAATTAATTTTAAAATTGTTGAATTTATAACAAGATAACACTAGCATTGCAGCCATTTTTAAATCAAGAGATTCAACGAATTAATAATAAATATAACCATTTAATTGTCAATAGATTCAAACAAATGGCAACAAATCTTAAGGACAACTAATTATCACTAATCGGTTGGATATTATTTTGAGAAAGAGTTGAGTTTATTGCATAACTCTCTCATCTGAAGCAGACTTCCCTCTAAACTGAGGGCAAAAAAGTCAGAACTCGTTTCACCTGAACTGAAGAAAGAGGTGATACAGAATGTGATGCTATGTTTGCAGATGTTGTACGACACTCCATAGCCATCCGGTACCACTGGACCATAGCCTACGAGAATGCCCTTCTCTGTGGCCAATTGACTCGTCGACAGACGAAAGTTTATGAATTCTTTATATGATTTCTCTTTGAATATAACCGGCATTTCCTCGAATTCCATTTTGGAAATCTCTTTGATTCCGAGTAAGTGGTTATCGATTCCCTCACCTGATATAGTCTGAGAGCGAGAAAACCTCTTATATAAGAAGTGTCTAAACAATTGAATGAAAATTAAATACAAACATATTTTAAAATTTCCATTTGTTTTTTGATTGCCTTCTGAAACATATCCGTCTTATGCTTTTCCTGAAAACATAAACCAATTTAATATTTATAAACTTTATTCTGTCCACTGAACTCACTGTTATCTCTGGTATTTCATCGCACATAGCTTTAACCCATCCCAAGGCCTCGAGAGTTGCGGCGCGGATGTTATCAACTCTACCAAACTTAAACTGACGAATCGAAGCGCTCTCATAAGTGGACACTAATTTTCGGTGCACTTTATAATAAGTCAACTGTAGGGCCAACTGAACGAAAGCATCCGGACTTAACTTATGCTCTTTTATAAACTCTTTGCCGAACTCATTGAAATGGAGGACATAGAGATCCAAATCAGATATCAACCTATAATCAAATTTTATTCGTTAACTTTCACTAAAATTTAATCCATTTTGTTTTGATCTGATTAATCTATTTTTGTGTCTGCCATGTTCAAATTTATAATTTCTAGGATTTAAAAAAAACACAAAAAGTGCTTCCTCCCCTCTGAGGAGGATCAACAAGGTCAGTCAGTTTAAAAATTGAAGTGATGGTAAGTTCGAAAATTATTTTAATAAAATATGAAGCACAAAATGGCGACAAAGCAGCCAATAACACAAAAAATTGGCCTTAATCTTCTATAATCTTTTAGGAGTCTCATGGTATTTTTGAAGTTTGAAAGGATATGAAATTTGAGCACATTTTTCAAAAATTGTAAAAAACACAACACAACATGCATTTCATACCAATTATTTGTTTGAAAAATCAATATTAATGAGCGATTGATTGATTGAATTTATCTTGGCTGCCAATGAACACAGTACTAGTGTCTTGTTACAAATCCCTTAACCTTTAGATAATTGTAAATTGGAAATTGATTGCTGACATTTTCTCTTAATTACACTTGATTACATAAGAACACAATTAGAACAAAAGAATAAATGATAATAAATCAACCACCTAAAATTATCCACCCTATCAAAAAAATAATGCTGCATTTGGCTCTCAATTTCGCGTCACTTTCAATGCAAATGTAGTTTTTTTTATAAAATAAATTATAAGAAAATATCCCATTTTTATAAAGTTTGTCTCATTAATCACTACAAACTTTATTAAATTTCTAAAAAGAATTAATGTTTCATCTATGTAAATGTGGAATCGTATTATTTTCTGATTAAGAAGGAAAACTTTTAAAACCAGCAGAGAATTAAAACCTTGAGAAACCAAAAGTCACAAATAAGGCCATTAAGAAAACTTGCAATTAAAACAAAAAATAACTAGTGGACTCTGGCAAGCAAGCGGATTTATTTTTGTGCACTATTTAAATTATTTACACTATCAATACTTTGCTTACAGCAATTTGTGTCTTTACTTTTGAAACATTGAAATTATCTGATTATGTGTACTGATACTGGAACAATTCACTAAAATCATGCACGGCCAAGAGAGATAAGCCTCAAATTCCCTTGAAATAAAAAAATCCTGATTTATTCCACCCTGGGGCCCAAAACACGCATCGCGCGGCCGCCCTTTTTCCGCCATTTTGGTCGAAAGATGGCCGTAAATTGAATATAAACTAAATTTAAGAGTTATTTATTTAGCTGTCTTTACAACGATTTAGTGTATTTTGATATGTTTTAAGTAAAAACAAGATAGCGATTCCAAATAGCGAATTCACCTTGACCCCCCTCTGCATATAAAACCAAAATTCACCTCCTGACCCCCTGGAGCTACGGACCTTCCGCATCCCTAAATAAAATACGAACCATTATTATTATAATATACATTTGCAGAGAACTCAAACTCTAGATATCAACGATATTTGATTTATAAAAATTGAATTATTTTAAGAAAATTTTGTTGATTTTCGGGAAATTCAATAAAAAATAAAACATTTCTACGAATAATATTTTGCAGACTTTATCTACAAATTGCAAAATTGGAAACTCACCGATCAATTCGTTTCGATGATTCAAAGATATTAGATTTAAGGCAATCGTCGATATCCCAGTGCAAAGGCAACACTCCCTTATGAAGATTAGAGCTGGGATTGGAGAAATGCATTCCTTTTCCTGAATCTTTCCTCTGCCACGAAGTACTTTGATAGGGATGTACTTCTAAATAATCAATAAATTCCTCACAAAAGCGCAAAACAGTCATTCCTTCGGAGGCTGAATGTTCGCAAATGATACCAAATATGCCGTCCTTTCCAATTATGATCTGTGCGTTGAAATTCAATTAGAAGTCAATTCCCATATCGACTAAATACACTTTAATTATAAAAATTTAATGGAAATTAAGTAAAACCTGAAAAAATTTATCGAACCATCGGTTGGATGTATAGAATTGAGTGCCGCCGCCGTGCAGTAGCATTGAGGCCATATATGACGGTTCCATTCGTGCCATTTGGATAGAGTCTCGTCTTTGCGTTCGTGTGGTTTTCGTTGACACACAATCGTCGAGACACACCACAAACAGACAGCTCTCCAAAAGTTTCAAGCAATGTTTGTTTCTATCATCTGATGGGTCGACAGTCAAAACATTTTAATCATTTAATTAAACTGAGATCTCAATTGACTCACTCGATAACATTTTCTTTCTCATGTTAGCCCACACTTTTCTGTTGTCTGTTGTAAGGACCCCCACCATAGGGGCAGAGGATTCATATTCTTTGGAGAGGTACCAGATATGTTTCAATTGTTCAAGCAACGCTTCTCCTGTTGGACATTCGTTCTTTTTGAATTGTAAAACAAAAAACTGTAAACAAATTTATGTCAATTAGTCTTTTAATTATTTATTTTGCATTAAAACAGAATTCAAATATAAGTAAATGAATGAGAAAACAGTGATTGATATGATGACAGACCTGATTACGACAGGCGATCATTATATGTTCCGTTTCATCCTTTTTGTGATCAACTAATAAAAGATCGTCCTTTTCTTCGCCTGGGATTCTATAAGCGCTAAAAAAATGTTTATATGTCTGCATACAGAGAGGCTGTCCCTTTCCATGACCAGATCCAAAGTCTTGTGGAAGGCTTTCACTGGTTTTTGATCAAAATTATATTAAGAAAAATCTGATTTTGTATTTCATAATGAGAACAAACTTTTCGATCCGAGTTTTGAACTGATAAGTGAATTGTATTATCTCTGAGGCGAGTCTCAACTGATCCGTCGATGTTCTGAACTGTTGTCGAGGAAACAAATAGAATGGACTCGAGTTTATTGGCAGTGCTATCGGATTCAGAAAATACATGTCATCCAACCAAAATGGAGTGACCTGCAACCAATCCATTTTCTTATATTGTAATTAATTTTGTCGTTACATTTATTAAGGATATTATTCTAAGAATTGTCGGTAACTAAAAATATTTAAATCGATCCTAAATTGTATTCAAATAACTTTCGATTAATTTTGTTTCCCCTTATTTCGAATGATATATAAAGAGAGTGCAGATGTCTTTTGATGTGTAGTTCCCACACATCAATGATTTTTTTCTTTCGTTCATATTTCATATGAAACATTTGAGATATTATTGAATGTATTTTTAGCCAAACTTTTTCTCTTTATTTCAATTCGTATATTATTATAATTGAAGGCAAAATAAAAATCTATGATACGATTTAAATCTTGGTTTAAACGTAAGGGATATTATGTTTTCAAAGTTACATTTTTAAAGTGAATAAATGTGTATCTAATGAAAACATCTGAGGAATTCGCTTTATATTTAAAACTTATTTATAATTCTTATGATCAATTGTTCTAAAGTTTATTAGTTAAATCTAAATTTGTTTTTATTTAAGCAATCTAGTTGGTTTAAAAGATTTGAACTTCAATTTTATTTGTACTAAAATATTGGCCAACAGTTAGTGTCGGATAAAACAATAAGATATTCAATACTGTTGTCGGAGGAAAGCAAAGAGAAAAATAAATAAATATTTTATTGCCTGTAATCTAAATAATCGTAAATTTCTTCAAATAATAGATGAAAAATAATTGATTGCAATTCTGTGAGACATTTATTCGATTGTCAATAATATTCATTGCGTTATATCATATGTTATTTGTATTGATTAAAAAAATAACGAATTGGAGTTTGGAGTATATGTTTTCTTCTTTATTGTAGTTCAGATCTCATAGCAAATGATCGAACATTTGATAAGTGCAAAGACATAGAAAGAGTGAGTGGAGAGCAAACACATAGTCATACACCTGCTCCCCATCTCAACCAACCAATAAATGCATTACACATACGAACAGAATATTGTGTTGTGAATTGCTTTGCATTTTGTGAACCCAAAGAAGTGTTTCATTGGTCTAATGGGTCCAAAATAAATGACTACAATTCTAAGTAATCCCGGAATAAAAATAAGAATTATTCAAATCAACTCAAACTTTCAAATCATACAATAATCGAATCATACAAACTATAGGTTCAGATCTTTTAAATTTTCATTTTCTCAAAATTTAATCAAAAGATTTTTGTTTAGAAAATTTATCGATTGAAAAAATATTTTTGAATTTAGATTCTTGATTATATTTAAAAATTTGGTAAAAGTAAGTGTTCTTATATTTAAACTAAACTTTTATTTATTTAAATGATTAGTTTATGAAATTGTGTTGAAAAGAGTAAAACACAATGTTATTGAAATGCAAGTCATACCCAGTTGTCTGTTTGTTCGGCGTACTGCTGGAGGAGCGCCTGCAGTCTCTCTCCCTCTCCATTTGGTTGAAGAAAGTGTTCGACAGTGCGTTTTGTTTGTTCAAATTGGGCCACAGGAATGACTGGTTTTAATGCCGATAAGTATCGCTCTATAGTCTTATGCAAATCAGGAACTGGCACTTTGGGTAAATCCTGTAAAATAAAGTCAATGTATGTAAGGACACGTTCGCATTATGTAAACCATTTGGTCCTCTGTCTTTCTGTCTCTTTAGACTTCATTTAAGAAATATTTCTTTTTATCTCATTTAATGTTTATATTTATTAGAGTTTACAATTTGAATACAAAACATATTCTATGTGTGGAATAGGTTTGGTTGTGTTGATCAGAATATATGATCTTTTGCTCAATTTATTTGGAATTAACTTGTCAAATAAACTGAGGCACCCTTGAGCCAATTCAACTGAGATGATTTGATTAGGAAGAGCTTTGTCTCTCCCTCTTTCCAAAGCTGTCTCTCATTCTCTGGCAGTGATCTCAGCCCTTCCAAAGCATACTATAGCCTAGGAATCGCTTGTTTAGCACTAGCAGAAAAAGTGAAATTCTGTTCACCAAAGCATAAGCTGATGTGAGCGTCAGAGCATCGCTTCATTAGTTGATTATGACCTTATTCCCAATGAACCCAATGAACATTAACCACAGAAAGTAACTCTCAATATAGTCTACTAAAGAATGGTTTGAATGTAATACTCATTATTTTGGATCTCCAGGACTCAATACAAAAATGAAAACTTCATCTTTTGCTGAGTATTTGAGTATTGAAGACATAAGTTTACAAATATCTAACTGAAGAGAATGGAGAAGAATGGTTTTAGGTTTGTTTTTTCATTTTATGGCTCAGTTTGTCTGTTCTCACAATACGTCTGTGTGTTTGAAGGCATAATAGTTTGGTTTCCCCTCCAAAGCCTCTTTGCTGCACTACTCTGCTGTGAAGCACGCAATTGATGTGTAGTTCACAGTAAGCAACAAAATAGTGGAAAATAGCAAAACATTCAATACATTGAATACTATTGAAAACACTATAAACAAAATGACACAACTGTCAGACCTGTAATAACTATGGGTCAGTATTACAATCTAACCATTGCTTCGATAACGAAAATAAACTGTTAGGAAATTTTGTATATTTTACTCAGTCGGAGGTCCAAAACTTACATCAGGTTTATCTGTTGGGAGTCCCGTAAGCCGAGTGCGTCATAACCACCTGATCCCCTCTAAGCGAAATCGATTATTTTAAGGGATGAAACGCTGTGCTGTTCTATACTACTATACAGATAATAAAAGTTCCTCTCTTTTAACAAAGAGTTTTGAGAGTTGGACCAAAATATCACATAATATGAATTCACTGCTTATCCAACTCTGTTATAAATACGACGCTAACGAGCAGTGGCTGTACTCTATCTGTGCTCTATTGGACTCCGTTTCCTTGTTCAATTAGGCGATCTAATCATGTTTAGGTCTAACAAACTGTCTGTCCTTCTATTGATTGACCCACCAATCAGTTCGTAAGTCATTACTATCTCTGGATAACCAACAAAACCATTGTTTGGTCACAAAATTATTTGTTTACTTTCAAAACCTCTGAAACATTCGCTTCATTCAAAGCAATTAATTAATTGTTTAAACTGAAAACTTACTAATTCTTGTTTGTCTTCCAATAAAATAGTTTTGTTAGAAATATTTGATATTCTCAAATGACCAAATTCCCTTTGTTTCCATTATTTATGACATCACTTTGTTTGGAATAATTGACAATACTTTCAAATTTTTACGATTAAAACAAATAGTTTCGAAAGAAATGCATTCTTTTCCATTTGATTCAAACAATAAAAGCAAACCCAAAGTGAACATTTATATGATAGATCTTGGTATATTTTTGAATTGGCTTATAATATTTCAGAAATCAACTTTTCACAAGAGAGAGAGAGAGAGAGAGAGAGAGAGAGAGAGAGAGAGAGAGAGAGAGAGACGTCTTGACGCGACTTTAAGTCGAGAGAATTTATTTTCTTAAAAGACATTTCTGTTAATAATAATATTTTTGGTTGAATTGAGTTCCCGTTATATAAATAGATATGATTTGTTGATTGGTTATAAACATGAAAAAAGTCCAATACTATTGCCTTTCTCTCAGTTTTCTATTCAAATGCTATTTTTCTTTGGACATGTTTTTTTATTAGTTTACTTTGGAATTCGTGATATATCTGACGATTAATTTTTTTCAAACTTTTGATTTTGTCTTTTTCCAGGCGTTTCTCATTTTGCAAATATAATCATTTCCTTTGATTTTTATCTCGACTTTCATTTTAAGCCACTCTTATATCATATGAATATTTATTTTTAAGCGAACTATGATTTGATCGCAAATGTATTTTACGGCTAATTATTTGACTCTCAGTTTAAAGTTTCTGTTCTCACGATTGCGGCAAATATTAGGAGTATTTTTTGTGCGATAATTCATATAAACTATCAGAAATAGACAAGAGTTTAATCTTTTTTCTCTTTATGACGTTTTTATGTCTCTTTTGCTTCCAATCGCTTCTTGAAAACAATAAGTCTTTTTGTAATAACTATTTTTTGGTCCAAAACTTTGAACTTATTTTTAAATGAATTTCTTTATGACTTCACAATTATTTGCAGCCATTTATCAAAAGTGTTTTTCTTCAGTAATTTTTCTTCTTTTCGTATATCAAGTGATTCAATATTTTAATGAATTCAGTGTTTGTTTATCGAAGCAACTCTTTTGGCGACTCCTTTCCGTCTAATTATCAATTCATTGAAATAAATATTATTTTCGTTGATATAAATAAATTAGAAGAGACCAGCAATTGATGAATTGTGGCCTAAATTGGTTCAAATTAGTTTATTGTGAGTTATTTGAAAATTTGTATTCAATTGAATGGCATTTGTCGTCCAATTGTCAGTTTATGGCCCAAAGCAAACAGTTGTAAGAAACGAATCGATTGTCTATTCGTTTCGTTTTCACTTGTCTTTCGCTTTCATTCACATCTGAATTCAATTCCTAACGAATCCAATGATCCATTCCTTCGCTCTCTTCAGAAGTCCAATTGCGAGCCCTTTCTCTCTGTTTGTGTTCAGCTTAAGGCTCTTTCGCTGCCATTTCTTTGATTTCAATAACAATTTGGAAATAAGTTATAAATATTGTGTTTTGTTTTTGTCGCTCTATTTTCAAAAGTATTTCATTTCTGACTTATTTTTCTTTGAGTTCGAGTATCGAAAAATATATTTTTTAGATAAAGATATTCCTCGAGAGGTATACTCCAAATACAAACAAATTGAAGATACAAATCGTTTTTTAGTTTATATCTTTAGTTTCAATATTACATTTTGTTTCGTTCGTTCCTTTTTTCCTCTCAGATATATGCCTAGAATTCTCTGCTCTAAAGAATGGCAAACCTTGACAACAATCCTGACCATTTTTTTCTTGTGCAATCCTCCCCAACAAAGACATTGTTTTTAAGGACATATTTTGAGGGATTTTTAAGTTTTTGTTCACTCGAATGACTTTTTTAAAATTTGTTTTTCATATTTGTTTCCGCATTTTTATATTTTGGTGTTGTTTATGAAATTCATTGTTTTGTAGATTATGGCCACAAATGTGTAATTATTTGCAGATATTATTTGGTTCTTAAGACAACAACAAAAGCTCTTATGATATTTAATAATACTCTGATGAGCAGTTCTTTTCCGGCACTGAGGGGACAGATATGCGTCTGAATTGAAGTGAGAAATTAGGTGTTTTTAGAGCACAACTCGATTTGTGTCTAATTATTGGTATATATTTCCATTTGAGGTCATCTATCGTTCTTTTGATTTAATTTTAGGCAATACTTTAGGTCTTATTCACAACATTAATGTGTTTGCGATAATTAATCGCTAAACTGATGTCTCAATCATTAAAATTTGATTATTTGCTTGAATTTCAAAATAAGGTTTAATTTATTTTCATTTTCTGTTTTGACTTTAATTTAGTTAAAGATTTTAATTCAAATGTTTTTTCAGTGAATTAAGAGCTCATTTCAAAAGCAATAAAAATTAAGTTATTTTTTCACTCGTCTGTCGCTAATTATAAAATCACGAGTTTTTTGGTGTATTTTATATTTCGTCTTTAATTCCTTGTGTTTCTCAGACGTCACACTTTTGACGAGCGCTTTAAAGTGCCTTTTGAAGAGTGCAGACATACCACTGATTCTGTGCTACATTTTAGGCATTTCATGTATTTTTGACAGAGAGTCGTAAATTTTATTTCACTATTTTTTACTTTTAATTTTATTTATTTTTATTTTTTGCAATTTTCATGTTTTGAATTCGCGATTAAAATCATGTGAATTAACAAAAAACGTCTGAAGCGATCATAACTTTTTTTGAATACATTCGAGGCATTTCTGAATTTTGTCTTAACATTTGTTTATCTTAATTGAATCTAATCTGAAGTTTTATTGTGACGATTGACAAAAAAGAAATGTTTATCTGCTTTTTCTCTGGGATTCGTCTCTGGGAGTCATTAATGACATTTGAGATTTCAATTTGTAATCCGAAGCACTCAACTCATGGCCTGTGTTTTCGATGTCGAATTAGATGTCGGTTTTGGACTTTTCTTATTATTTGAATTTTATATACAGATACTATTGGGTTGAATGAAAAATAAGTCTCATTTTGCTAAAGAGCTTTGAATTTCTTTGGAAATTCGAGAAATATATTTATAGATTTGTATAAAAGCATTTGATTTCCACAGAAATTGATTTGTTTTTTGGCACAGAGTTTGACAATAAATGGCATAAAATTTACTTTCAATTTGAATGTAGTTTTGGATTGAATTTCTTTATTTCATGTGAGTTATTGTCCTCTCCCTCCCTGTCTCTCCCTTTGCTCTCTCGTCCGATGCCATAATGTGTTTTGCAATAAAACTTATCTGAATTCGTCGATCGCGTGTTATAACTGTATGGCGAAGAGGCGAACAAACAGACCTTCAGAGCCCATCAAATAATGAGTTTCTCTCTGTTTGTGATCTAAACGAAGCCAACGGTCATAATAGCAATAAATGTATATCTCATACAATAAGAAGATAGGAACTTGCATCACATCACAACTCAGCTCAACTTCACAATCGTGCGTTTGTTTTCAGCTGAATTTGGGCACTGCCTTTGCCTTTCTCTCGAGTCAATTCCTCTCTTTTATGCCTGTCCTTAGACTTAACATTGAGAGGATAGTTAGTTCACAATAGAAATATCGATTTTTGCTCATTGCATGAGCATATAGTTGAAGTGAATCTCTGTGCGTCTCATCTCATACCAGTGCTCTCGAGTCGTCTCTAGTTTTTTCCTCTGAAAACCTATCCTACTCTCACTGCAAACACTCCGAACTCAACCGATAAGTATATTAGAAAATTCAGGTCTAATTCAATGCAGAGTTCAGTTATGCTGTCCATTAGGATTAGTTCATTACTGCTAAGGATGTGATTATGCAATGACTGAATAAATTATAATTTGCAATCACTTTCACTAAGACGTTGATGAGATTTACTGCGAATTATTAGCATGACACAAACATCTTGCAAAATTCAAGATAATATTCTTGACATTGAATATATGTATTACAAAATATATTTTTGTTTTTATGCGTCAATATTTCATGTCATATGTATTTTACGGCCATTTTCTGACCGTTTCTTTTTCACTTCTCTTCCCTTTTTCTATGGAAACATTACTTTTCTTTTCTCTCATCTTATGTTTCACTACTCTTATCGTATTTGGACTTAATTTTTGTCAGATTTTTCTCTTTTTTTTTTGTACAAATCAATAAATTTTCAAAAAGTGTCTCTGGATTTAATGAAATTCTCTCTCTCTCTCTCTCTCTCTCTCTCTCTCTCTCTCTCTCTCTCTCTCTCTCTCTTAAATATTTTTCTTTTTTGTTTAAGACAAAAAAAATGTCTGTAATTCTCTTCTGAAGTGCTTTATTTCATTCGTCACACAAAACCTTTTCTTGAATTGAAAACATTTTTTGATTGAATTTCTTGTCTGAAACCAAAGTCTGTTTTCAGCCTTTTATTGAGGGTTTATTTTCAAGGGAATTGTTGGAATAGCTGCGAGCATTTTCTCGAAATATTTACTCAATTTAGACATTTGCTGGCAATGTTTTGCATTTTATATCTAAGAATATTTCCAACTAGTTAAGTTAGTTATTATCTGAGACTCACGAAAAATCAATTATTCACTGAATGAAATTTTGGCGTTTAATGTATTTGTGGGACTAAACGGGTTTCATATATGAATCGATTGACTATGACTTTTGGTATTTCTTTGGGAATAGGATTTGAGTTTTATCTCTGAAATTATCTTCGATTTTAGGGGTTTCTCAACGTATGACTGAATCAGATATGTCGTGATTTTAGATATATTTTGGTGCAAATATTTTCGCCTGATTGCAAATAATATAATTTTTGGCAAAAAACGAGTAAAAAGTTCAGTAACGCTATTAATGATTATTATTATTATTGATTGCATCGAATGAGTGTTCATAAGTCAAAAGTACTTTTCATTACATATCTATCTATTGGTCGTTCAGTTGTTGTGATGTATTTTTACGGTCGTAAGTCTTGAGGCACAGATTCTACAGACACATAAAGATTGATTGTTTGCCGCTTAGAATAGCATTTCGCAGCACACCGTCCCCCCAAATCAATGGCCAAATGCGTGAATTGAAGGTGTGTTCGGCCCCCGGTTCTGTCCATATCAGGTCCTTTATTCTGGTGTTTAAAGCGTGGAATGAATTTCATTCTCTTGTATTAAATAAAATTTATATTCTATTCTCAAACGTCATCCTCTCCTCTCTTCTCTCCCTTTCTTTAGACTCCCTTTCGTCAGACATACCCTTAAGTCAAGTGCTGTTTATATAAAAGAATTCGGTTTTTCATAACTTCTTACGAATATATGTAATAAATAACAGCCAATCATATAATACAATGGCATTAAATCTGAACGTATATCCATTTTTTTGGTACATTTGATGGCAAATATTATTTCATTACATATTTTTCTATAGTTTTTTGTCGATTCAAACATTTCGGTTTAAAAATGTTTTTGTATTTTTTTTCTCTTTTATTACAATTTTTTCAAAAATTGTCTGAATGTGTGGCTTAAGAACCAGTTCTTGGGGTTCAGGCTTTGAGTTATGATTATTATATTTTGGTATAAGTCTTGAGTGACTGGCGTTCACTTTGCAATCATCTAATATCTGAACAAAACCTATCAAACCATTTGTTAGGTGTTCGTTGTGAACCCCACACAACCTCTGAGAGCCTCTGACTATCTCTTCATAATCATTATCACCAATAGGTTGTGCTTAACGCTGAAGGCAATCAAATGAACGCTGAGTGCACTGCCATTGAATCGTAAATTATGTAAAACTCGATTCTAAATGTGTTAGCGTTTGGTTGGCCACCACTGCCTACTGGCGCAGTGCTGGTGCCTTAACCTAACCGTCAAAGTAATGATTTTTTGTCAATTCGTTTCGATTTTAACGCCACATCTGAGTCCTGACACTCGTTTCGGGTTTATTTACATTTCTGGGAACTCATTGTTTGTCTATTTTTATGCTTTAATTGCATGTATTTTAATTGTATTTAAATCAATTTTATCTCAATTTTCTAAACAATAATACAAAATAGACTTTGATTTGTATTTTGATTTAAGCATTTTCTGAGAATCGGCTTTTATTCGAAAAACTTTTGTTAATTCATTTATTTGACTCCGAATTGATTGATAAGAAAAGTCTGTTTTTTGTCGATTGTTCTCTTATTTGCAATTCATTTCGTCAGCAATTCCTTCGACCCGTCCGTTAGGTATAAGCACTTTCGGTGAATGTCTTGATGTGAAAGGAGCTAATCTTATGCCCAATCGACAGGACATACACTTAATGTCCAGATTCTAATCAAAGGCAACACAACTTTGTATGTTTGCACTTCAGTGACGCACAAACATAAAAAATATTTGTTTGAATTCTTAGCACTTGTATGTTTTATTCTGTTCTCTCTGTTAATTCATTGTCAGTGTTTTCTTCATTTATAAGTTGACTCTTTTTATTGGTTTCTCTGTTTTGTCGGGTCTTAAGACTGAGTTATTTCTTATGTCTTAAAATATTTCTTTCATTCATTCTTTGACTGAATGTTTGTACCATTAATTCCCCTAAAATTCAATGCATTTTAAATGTGCTGCTCTTTGCTGAGTGCTGATGAGAGGCTCCAAAAGTGAGTGTTTCTACAATTCAGATGAGTATTTCTCGCCTCTGAGCGCTCATCTCTGCCTTCTTGTGTGTGACAGTCGCTGTTGACCCTTAAATATACAGTTCTCTCAGTTGTTATTCATTATAACTTTCATTTCCTTTCAAAACCATTGCATAAGTTATGGCGTTTTAGATCCCGATCCTTGTATTTCATTAGTTTTTTATTTGTATTTCACTTACTTTACAGCTTAAGTCAGAAAATATTTTCGAGTAATTTATTTTTTTTGTGCGAAGTCTAGAAGTCTTAGTCTTAGTCCAACTCCTCAAATGTTTTTGGTTTTTGTCGCTTAGTTTTTGGTTTTAGTTTTTAAGTAAACTTCACTTCATTTATAATTTTCTCAATCGATATAATTGATTGGGTTTGAAGTCGTATTTTACCCGTTTTTACCAAATAATTGTAATTATTTCTATAGATTTTATATATTTTGAGTACTTCTTGGAAACGATTGTAGCAAATTATATGATATTTTCGAACAATTGGTTCCCTTCTTTCCATTCTTGAGAGTAAAGCTGTGCGATCCTTTTAAAACACTTATTACTCATTTTGATAATATGTTTGTGAAGAGGACTCGAAAGCCTACACAACCGATCAGTCGTTAGTTTGGGCTTATTTTTAAAACAACCGAAAATGTATGGAAAGAGCCGAAAGACTTTGAGCTATGAGTGAAACAAAACCGATTGACTTACTCTTCACTAGAGTTATGAATATCTATTTGAGTCAATTGGAGGCAAATATTTTTAGACATTACTTCGAGCATAACATTTGTATTCATCATTGACTGACAATTGATAAGCAATCGGTTCATATCTTTCAAAAATAATTATCTTTTCACAAATGACTCACTATATTCCGTATATTTTTTTATAAATTGTAATTATGGTCGTTTTGTAAAGAGCTTTGTGAGCTATTTTTTTGCTCATACCTTTTAGATTTAGTCATACACGCTATGAAATCTCATAGTGTGATAAGATCTAGTTAGATTCAAAGTTTGAATTATAAGCCTCGAATCAAAGGACTAAATGCCAATTATTTTTCTGTTTTGTTTGATTTAAGGTCATTTGAAAAAAATGGTTTCGTCATTGCATTGAATAGTTATACATAATTATTGATGTTTTCATTCATTTTATTTCAGCTCTGATTTCATTCTCCAATTCTCTTCAAATTTTTTCTGTAGTGGGTTTCCGTTAAATTTTTCAGAATCTGGATATCTATCAAATTTTGGAACAATTATTTAGTACTAAAACATTATTTTGACTTCAATTGAATTTGAGTTTGACTTCCATTAGAGACAATTCAAATAATAAATTATTGGTTCAGTTGAATGTGTTTTGTCTCTGAATTACAAAACAGTTTTTTTGGCGTTTTTCGTTCGCCTGTCTTTTGAATCCATTTTTCAAATACCTCTACTGATGACTGTCTGCTCCCTTAATGAATGCCTTCACGAGTATTGAATACTTGTTCTTTTGATTGCGATAATTAATTATATAATTTTTCTCTACTCTAATGATTATTCATTTCGTAAGACTTGTTTCATTCGGGGACTCGTTTTTTCTCGAGAGACACCACTCCTTTGCAAGTTAGGAAGTTTTCATTTTCATTCTGTTCTTCATTGAAACCACAAATCAGATTCATATTAAATTAGATACAAATTCTGAATTAAAGTATCCTTTCATCTGATGAATAAGTATTTTCTCAATGAATACAAAAATAATTATTTGTTAATAACGAGGTCTACTTCTCTCAACAGAATTGGGTTTTCATTTCATTGTCGTATGAGTTTTGGCTTTGAGTTTCAAAATATGGTTAATTAGTAATTGATTTAATTGATTGAAAGTCAAAATTAGTCTTAACTAAAATCAATGCTATGTTTGAGTTATTTTACGATCGATTTTTCTCTCAGCTATTGAAAATGAAAAAAGTAATATTTTTGGTAAAAATTGTGTTTAGAATATGTTTACTGTATTTTGAGGTAAATATTTTGTTGCGCCGAATATCCGAATATTGTGTAAATTTTGTTGTTATTATTAAAAAATTTTCGAAATTCTGGTCTAATGTAAATTTTTTGTACTCTTTTATAATAAATATTGACTTTTATGGGGAATTTCATAATTTCTTTACTCAATTCATTCTGGATTTGGATGTCTTTCCTTTCATTCGCTGACAGAATATTTTTTGTGATACAAAACTTGTGCACAAAAATACATAATAGAAATGCATTTTAAATGTCAGTCATTAAAAATTTATTCATCGGTAATGAAATGGATGCGACTTTACTATCAAAAAGACGATGAATTAGCACTGCATTAGGTCTTTGTATGGCTTATAAGTTGTTTGTATTCATTTTCATGTATAACATGCATAATATGAATACCAATTTGTATTTGCAATAGACTTGTATTTAGATTTAAGGCACAATCGGTTGAGCCATTCATTTGTTAGTTCGAATTCAATCAATAGACTAATTGGCTCTGAAAGTGCCGCTTATGTTCCGCACATCTCCTCCTTATAAATGTCTAATCTGTGTCTTAACTGAGTGTAGCCAACGGCTCATTTTAGAGATAACTGCCCACAGATTTTCAGGTGTCGGCGCGTTTTGTTGGCCATTAGTTTTCAAGTTTTCTAGTTTTCTCTGTAGACCGGTCTTCACAATAGGTTTAGTTGGTATTACTTGTGTGCACCTGAATGTCGGCCACAGAACTCTTTATTTTAAACACTTTTATTCTTCAAATGTGCGTTCAGTCAGTCTTATCCACCCTTTCATTAAATTTCGTGATGTATTCCACACAAAACATTTCTCAGAACAGATTTTTCTCCGCAGAAGAAGAGAAGGTTTTCAGTTATGAATCTCATGATTTAAAGCCTCTGCAAACACCTTCACTATTCATTGTGTTTGCATGTGTCGTCTCTCTCTCCCTCTCTCTCTCTCCCTCTCTCTCCCTCTCTCTCTCTCCCTCTCTCTCCCTC
>JAQGCS010000748.1:0-18637 GCA_034702105.1 Fuscozetes fuscipes
CACTGAAGGGACTTAACGCAGAAAAAAGGGGACCGAATATAAACTTTGAGGGACAAAACGGTGGAAAAGACTGTAATGATAAGATTAATTGAAGGCATAAATATTAAACACAATCTAAATAAAAATAATGAATGGCTTATAGGGTATAGCCATAGGTTAGGTCTAAACCTATGAATATTAAATTAATTCAATTGTTAACCTATTTTGCGGACAATACTATCGAATGTATTAATTGAATGTTAATTACCTCTAATTTATGAGAGTATTCTTCGGTAATTTTTTCATTAGCGCGACTCAACTCTTCATTTCTGTCGAGCAATGCTTTACCCAATTCTGCGGCTAATATGAGATCTTTTTCTTTTTGCTGTAATTGTGACAATAGGTTGTCTTCGTTTTCACTCATCGCTCTGTCCGTCAATTGCTTATTATCTGAGCTCTTAATAGGTTTGGATTCACTTCGAGTCCTGTTTTCTAATTCGTAAATATAATCGTCAAGATTTGCAACACTAGTGTTTTTCCGTCGATTAAAAACTTCACTGGTGTTACACTGGTTGTCATCATTATTCTGAGCGCCGGCAATACTGTTTATGCGCTGCATTTGATGTATCATTATTTGTCATTAAACTTGTCATCCGTTCTGAAGAGTCATAACATAAAAATGTTTTTTATTACAAAAATTATTAAAACATAAAAAGACACAAAAACACGATTTTCACACTTTTCGATACTTTTGATAAAAATATTTCAGTTTTTGATTAAAAAAAACTTTTTTTCGGATAATTTTCAATTTTTTGCGAATAAAAGCAACCGAATAGTGTCCACAAAACAGTTGCTATGCTTTGGAGCGTTTGAGTACACACTTCTAAATATTATATTGTTTGGGAGCAAAAAATCTGAGCACAACTTTCAGGTATTTCATAAGAGGCTAAAAAAGTCGTATAATAGTTAGAACACTGTCTGTCAGCACTGGTGCAGTACCTGTTCTGAAGTGTAGCGCAAGCGAACACATCTCTGGTGCACACACTAGAAATCATTGTCCCCTTTAGCCTAAGGCGTTGGATGTATTTCCTCTCGCTATTGGACTGCTATTATATTGGAAGGGAGTGTCCTCTGAATCATTGCTTTGCAGGTAATTCTGTATATCTTATGTTTCGGCAAAAAACTAAACTTCGATACGAATTATGCTTCGATGCCTTTATTGCAAACATTTCTGTGTTTTCTTATATAAAATCAATTGAATTGATTTATCAAAAGTAGTGTTTTTTAACAATATTTTTGAACAATTTTTCTCACTCTTTAGAAAAGTGATTAATTTATCGAAGAATGACTACTCTTTTAACACTTTCATTCCCTTCTGAACACTAACTCAAAAACTGTGACATTTAAGACCACATTATCACCACTTCCTTTACACTCAATGAAGAATCAAATTTAATGCAAACTATTTTGTTCGCAATATATTTGAAAAAACCAGAAGAATCTTGTTCATCTTTACATTAAGAAATTCTCTCTAACTTCTAAATGAGATTCATAAGGTCTTAATTAAGAAAGATTATCTTGAAAATAATTTATCAAAAGTATTTATTTTCACATCATAATATTATATTTTTAATCAATGAGCCACCAAATTTCATATTCTGATGTTTTAAGACATTAATTTGGTATTCTATTTCAGGGATAACCAAGTAACTCGATTTCAGGGTATAGGTGGGGTATTTGGCCATAACATTAGAGTAAGGTAGAGTAAAATGGCGAAAGTTTGGACAGAAAAAGCCCCTTCCCGCTAAATTGATGCTAATTAACGCTAAGTCTGGTTTAAATTCAGTCTAAATTTAGTTAAATTAATTCTTATTAAATCCGGGGTTTTAGCTATTTTTCGTTCGTAAAGTAACAAAAATGGTCACTAATTTGGGGGTAATGCAGGTGCTAGCCAGCAAGGGGGTATTTCCAAAATTTTCCTCTCATGGGTATTTTGGCTATGGAGCTTCTTTGGTTATCCCTGTTCTATTTAAACAATACGTGAGCTTTGTGGCATATAAGAAAATGTGATGCCACCTAGGATCTCTCTGACGATAGCAAAGCTTAGTTTCAGATTCTGCTACAAAATTGAAAGCTTTAATACAGAATTATTAAAAGTATTACAATATTATAAAACCTTTTCATATAATAAAAAATGAGTCAAAACCTTTGCAATACTTGGCTCACATTTTAACCATTTTGTTTAGGACTAGAGTGAGTCAATTATCAATAACTACTTGGATCATAGTTTCAGATTTTATTGATTATTAGTGGTTAGCGAAATCAAAACTTACATGGGACAGACCGTGTGATGACGAGAGTTTTTCAAATGAATTATGTGATTAATGTGATCTTGGAAGAAAAAACTCGGAAACAATAATGAGATAAAATTATTTCATCAATTATTAGAGTGTTTATCATAGACTATGTTATAATTCGATGTGTTTTCTGAAAAAGGTTTTCACGATTATAAAGTTTTTCGAGTTTTTTACTTCATTGGAATGCCCTCACCATCACATGGTTTGACCTAGATGAATTCCGACTTAACTATTCGATATCATTTCTGACATAGAATCCAAACTAGATGCTAGATAAGATAGCACTTTCTTCGAATATGCCGCAGGGTTCTCTCATCATTCGTGTTTGAAAGTTTGGAAAGTTATCTATTTCAAATTCAATCATATTTTCATTCAAAGACCGATCAATTCATTGAACTTATTTCCGTTTTTCAATTATTCAATCTATTTTGTATCACCAATTTAAAAAACTTATTTATAGTTCAATAATTGTTGTTAAAAAGTTTACGTCTAAGCAGGCTCAGTCAATCACTATTAATACTGCTGATGAGTCCACGTTTATTATCAATAATTATTGGAATGGGTTTAAATTGAAAAGGGGTTAATTGTCGAACTAATAATTAGATTCTAACTCCTTGTTTTTAAATTCGATAGTCAGGGTGAAAATTCAACTCATTTACACTTACACTCGCAAATAACCACATATCGTTATAAAGTGGATAGTGTCGGAATACCCAAGGGTAAACCGATTTGTCAATTAAGCTATGTCATTTTCAAATGCTGAACATAAGAGTTATTTCCCTTAAATCAGGACAAATTTAATAAAATTGTCCATTCAATGTAAATAATCTAGGATAATTTATCAATATAATGATGATTGTACCCAACATAAATAGTAGGGATGCTCAAGCTTTTCGACTCTAAGGGGTCTAGGGTAGGGGTTTTTCAAATTTTTTCCAGGGGGTCTAGGGTGGAGGTTTTTTGAATTTGAAAGAATGGAAATACAAGCCCCCTCGCTTTGCTCGGCTGCGAGGGCGGGGTATACCTTTAATGTTAAATTTTTGAAAAATTCTAGGAGGGGTTTTGCCTAATTTTTTTTGACTTTAGGGTGATCATGGAGCAACCCCCTTGGGCAGCCCTGATAAATAGCAAAAACGTTGGAAATCCTAAATTATTCATAAATAGAAATAATTCAAAGAAAAGCATTCAAAATATGAATTTAAGATTTTGTAAAGACTCCTATACCCACATATCGGAGGTATCATTAAGATCAGAGATGGCCAAGCTCGACAGCTCTAGAGGAGGGGTCTAGGGGGTGGTTTTCAAAAAATTCTAGAGTGGATATACCTGTAATGTTAAACTTCTGACAAAATTTAGGGGGGGGGGTCAAAACTCATCGGATTTGAGTGACAATTTTCGAGCTAGAGGGGGATCAGATGTCTATCTCCTCCCCTTGGTCAACCCTGATTAACATCTTTTTGAAGAAACAACCAACCTCAGCTATACCGACATAAACAGCAAAAACTACCCTCCTCACGTTTATTCGATTGATATTTTGCTATATTTTGAATTTCAAATTTTAATAATTTTAATCAAATGTCATCGATTTGTGTAAAATCATACAAAGATGAGCTTTCATTTTAAAACTAATGAATAATTTATTTTGAATAATATTTGAAATGTCCATCAATTCTATTAAAAATCATTACATCAAAGTAAACGAATGAATTAAACATTTGACAAACTCACCTTTTCCATTATTTCATTTAGTTTTTGATTTTATTAATTCAATTTATTGATATTTTGTTCATTTAATACAAAAAAATTGACCTTATACATACACTATTCATTAATTGATTCAATTGTTTAGAATCTAAAGCTTCAATGGAATCAAATTTTGAGAATAAAATTGCAATCGATGTGAAAATGAGCTGACAGTCAATGAAATTTAATTTAATAAAATGAGTCATTAGTTACGAACAGATGTTTGTCTTCTTCTGATAAGATTGTAATCCAATTCGTTTTGGTTAGAAATTCTTCAAACACTCAATCGATCTGTTCATCAGATAAAGCCTTTATTCATTCAAATTAAACGCTTTCATCATGTTAAATTGCAGGACAATCTCAAGTTTAACCATAGGAGATGGGCAAATTTCGAAAAATTCGTGGAATTCAGTGAAATCATTTCAAAATTTTCAATTGAATCGTAAGGGAAATGCTTTTTGTTGTTTGCAATAAGTGATTGTTTGCAAAGTATGTGAAAATATCAAATGTTATCTAATGTTTGTATCAAAAGTCGTGAACCCTATCATAAAACTCATTAGGAATTGAAGTCATTCCACAATCAGATATCAAAATATGCATTTGATTGGGAGGACTCACACAGAATACATGTTCACACACTTAAACTCATATGAATAAAAGTCTATCATTTTATTTATTCATTAATTAGAGTGATGTGAACTGATTTGTGTATGCTTATTTCACAGATCATTTTTAATTAATTCAATTTTATCAAAAAAGGTTAGTTTGCCATTAAGTATATGTATGGCTGTGTCTACGAGTAGTAAAGTTTAATTAGATATAATATAAAATTTAATATTAAATGAAATATTTGACATCAAATAGAAAAATAAATAATTTAAAATAATCCTTGTAGAAAATAGTTTTGAAACATCATTTGATTTGGCGCTCAAAAGTGATGTCCAATAGAAAAGCGTTGAATAGTTTGCGTCGCAACCAATAGAAACACTTTTAGATTATGTTTTGAAATTCAGTCACACTTTGAAACTGTATTTCAACGCATTTTTAGTACGGCTTTAGTCCTCTTTGTATCGAATTGTCATTACTTTTAATCAAAACACTATTTTATATTTCGTTTAATAAATCATTTCATTTAATTGTTGACAATGTCTTCGAAGACTTTAAAGGCGGCCAAAGACAGAGCTGTTGGAGACAGTGGTTTGACCACAGACTCAGAGATAAAGAGTTTGAAGGAAAGACTTGAAGCACACGAATCAAAGTATTTCCAAATTAAGGCTGAGTTCGAAGCACTCAAACAACTTAATGAAGAGTTGAGTCTAAGACACGAAAAACAGTTAAAAGAACTGAAACTGGATTTACGTATCGCCAAACGGGACGCCGACAAATGGCAGGACCACAACAGATATCTCAGAGACGAAAAGAAGGAACTCAAGGATCAAATAAACGCCATTCAGACGAAGAACAACGAACTCGAGAAACATATCGGAGCCAAAGATCAACACATCGAACAACTGGTCCAACAAATTAAGACACTTAACGATGAATTCAATGCTAAACTTTCGGACCAAAAGGTGGTCAAAGATTTGCATTTGTTTTACTTCCGTTTTATTACTGTTTTAATAATTTTTAGATTAATTTTGTTTTTTGTCCTCTAATTAAAGGCAATCAAAGAGTCTTTTGAGGAGCGAATCAAAAGTCTGAGCACTGAGACAAAGGTTGGAAACAATTCTTACCCGAAAATGACTTTAGAAGTAGCCATAAGTTTGACTCAAAAGGATAGCAATCATTCAGTGATAGAGCCCTAAACCCAAACACTTAACAGTTATTCCAATCAATGCAATAAACTTCTAATCAGTGGTCAATTAGTCATTAATTTAGTACTTGTTATCAAAATATAGTCCGATTGCTATTCATTATTAAGACTTTAGTTATTTAAATAAGCGTTCAATTCATTGTATTTTTGTTTTTTATGATTCGCACCAAATATGACAATAAAATTGTTTTCTAATTAATATTTGTCTCGTTTTTGAATTATTTCTTAGGCTCTGAGGGAACAACTGAGCAAACAATTTGATTGGAAGAAAAAGTTCGATGACTCCAACCGAAAGTCAGAACAACTGTCCAAAGAAATGGAAGTTTTACGAAAACAAATGCAAACCATTCAAAGCGAACTAATTTCCAAAAATAAAGAAATGGAAAACAAGGAAAAGGAAATCAACAAATTGAAGAAAAACAACAAAATACTTCAGGACCAGTGTCTCCAAATGGACAAACAGGCGGAACAGTTCAAAAACAAATATCAGGGTTTGGACGCTCTTAAAGTTAAATTAATTGAAGATAAAGACTCCACAAAAACTGAAGTTCAGAAGTTGGCCGAAGAAGTATTGAGTCTTCGCAACCAATTGAAGTCTGTTTATCGCGAAAAAGAGGACGCATTCAAAGCACTCGAATCCGAAAGACTGCAAAACCAGACGACAACTTCATTTGACAGACAAAGGGTCACAGAATTGGAGCACACATTAAAGCAGGTCATACAAAGCAATCGCGAGAATGAGGAGCGGCTCCGCCATCAGAAGGACAACAACTACTCCAAAGATGAGCTGATCTCAAATCTTGACGAAAGAATCAGTCAATACGAGGAAGAACTGATAGCTATCAAAGAAGAAGCGGCGCATCACATCACAACAATCGGCGAACTAAAGGAAACCAACCAAAAACTGTCCGTTGCTTTCGAGGAGTCGATGGACAAAATTGAAGACTTACAGACTCGAATCGACTCAATGCACCACCAGTTGGACATCAAAGACGACGAAATGCATAGGGAGAGGATCGCCAGTCAGGAGACAATTGGACAACACCTCAAACTCATTGACTTTCTTCAGAAAAAAACCGAATCATTAGAGAAGCAAAAGAAGGTAAAGAAGTGTTGAATTGATTGGTTTTCTGACCCTTTCATTAATTATTTATTCCGTTAATTGTTAAGCAAATTATATAATATTTTATTAAATTTATTTAAAGCCTTTTATAAGTATAACCCCAACAAAAAAAGTAGTAAACAGTAGTTCGCGTCCCATATGTCCAGAAGAGCTCAAAGATTTGGACAGACTTTTAGCAGAGGAGCGAACAAAGAGTAGGCGATTAACCGAAGAAAACAATGAGCTTAAAACTGCACTAAACAAGCAAAACTACAATAAAGCTGGAGGTCTGTCCCTTTCACCTATTTATAACAAATATATTTATTATAAAATGTATTCTACAGAAGAGATATCAATAAAAAGTGATTTGAGTCCAACCAATCAATCGAATGAGTTATTCCGAAAACCTCTGTTTTCTGATAACAAGAATAGAGTGACCAAAAAGCGCGTTGAGAATCACCTGCAAACCCATCCCATTCACGGCCATTACTCAGATCAGCACAATTCTAGAATGCGTCACAACATTCCTCACCGGTTCGCAGTCGTAACCAATAAAATACCAAACAATAAATGCATATCTTGTGCCGAAGTCATACACTTCGGCAAAAAGGCCAAAAAGTGTAGTGAATGTAATGCAACGGTTCATCCGAAATGCGATCAACGGCTACCCAACAATTGTGGACTACCGGTTCAACTTATGCAACAGCTGTTCCACAGTTCTCATGACGTCAATGAAAACTATGACGACTATTATCAGAGCCAACCCGTCGATGATATCATAGAAGTGGAGCCTTTGGAGCCTTCAGCACCAGAGGAAACTTTCAACAAATACGACGACAATTCCGATTCGAGCGCTACCACTGATAATAATGAGTCGGACAGTGGGGCTGTTATGTCTTCTTCACTGATGGACGCACCCTACCAGTTGAAGGAAATTCAAGATATTTGCGATAATAAAGAAAACGACAACTTTTCATTCACTGATTCATTGCTCGAAATGATCGAAAGGGCCGATAAGTTGTAGTCATTCTTTAACTCCCATAAAATGTATTGGAAAGGAATTCATATTTAAATTCTTTATTCCTATTTGTTTTGTAAAATATATTTATTGTAAAAGTATTGCATTTTTATTCATATAAACGAAAGCATATTCTTCTGAAGTCACTCAAACATAATATAAATAATTTGTCTTTGAATTGAATGACTATCAGTTTTCCTAAATATTAATTTTTGAATAGCAATGATCTGACAGTAACGCCATAAGCATTTTGTACATGCTCATTATAACATAAATGAATGGCTCTGATATGATATTTAGACCTATTGGTCACTTTCGGCACTAAATTCTTAATAAATGAGTTTTAAAGTCAATCATAAAAATTAAGAAAATATTTTAAATAAATTTAAACAAAAAGTATTTAAGCAAAACATTTATTCGAAGTGATTAAAAAAAATTCAAAATATGTTTTAAGATATTTTTGGGCCAAAGATTTGGACAAAACTGTATATTAGATTCTTTAAATTGAGAGCTCACTTATTGGACTCAGTCTTCTGCTGATCGCCTTTGGATTCTTTTTGGTCCTTTTGATGAGTGTCTTCATCTTCAGAGGCATTGGAGGAATCGGTTTCTGATTCACTTGTTTTGGTTTCTATGTTTTCTTTGTCGTTGATATCGATTTGACGGAATTCTTTGGAGAGATGGTTATCTTCTTCGATATATTTCTTTGCGCTGTCGAACGCGTCTTTGAATTTAGTGGCATCTGTTCCGCAATACATTCCATTATATCAATTCAATAAAGAGTTAAATAAAGTTTAAATACTTTCAACATTCCCGAAACGAATGGCCAAAGTCTCGGGTTTGGGGGTATCTTCAGAGAGGTCTGCAAAAGTGCTCCAAACGAAGACCTTTTCGCTTCCCATATGGTTTCGCAGTTCCATCGAAGGCATAACTGATTGCAATCAAAATTAGAACAAATCATTAAAAGGGATTCGTTTACTGTAATGATTGGCGCAAAGCTTTAAAGTCTTGTCTCTTCTCATCAGAAGTCTGACGGCTCGGACCTCCTTATGCTTTAAGAGCTTTACTTCGCCGGTTCCGCGCTCTTTGAATTGAGGTTCACCTTCGCTGGTGTCGTATCGATAAAGTTTGGCCCGACTTCACAAACAAACAAACAATTAGTTTATAAACTAATTTAATTGCATTTAAATTCAATTACAGTTTTAATAATTCCGTTTCGTTTTCTTCGAGAGTTTTGATATCAATTAATGGCAATTGAATTATAGGATCGAAATGTAAGTCGGGATTGGATTCGTTGCCCTCCGATCGCTCTGATTCTGTGCGCTGTCTTTGAGGTTCCGCTTTCGTCTCAACCTTACGATCAAAAAATGAGTTGTCTTTGAATTTGAAGAAATATTGTCTCACTTTTGTTTCCGTTGTACTCATTTTACTGAAGAAAATGTAATTAAATCAAAAGAGTGACCAAAGGTTTAAATGACAAACAGAGCAAACATACGATTAGATAACAATCAATGTCTGAAAAAGTGTTTGTTTTCATAAACAATGCATTTGTTGCGCGAAATGCGCCAAAAAGGAGTCCATAAGTACTACAGTTCACAAACAACATATCCTTCACTACAAGGGAGACAACCATTGAATGACCCATTCAACTATCAGAAGTTTTGTCAAAAATTGTCATAACATGGTCAAGTTTAATCGTATTCACTTGACTCAAACAATGAAATTATACATTCAATTATATATTCATTGAGTTTCAAAAATAGAGGCGATATTTAAATGCAGTGTTTTATAAGATTTGATTTCGTGTGAAATATAATCGCTTTAAACAAAACAATAGTTGCGTTCATCAGAAAAATGCTTTGAATTTTTGGTCCAAAGGTTTGTCTCATTTGTCACTGAATTCAATTCTTATTTTCTTTTTGGTCATAAGATTCGGAAAGCGATACTTGGTCACTTTTGGTCTAAATCTTACAAAATATTGTCGATAAGAATCTAACGATAAGTGTTAAGTGTTTATTAGGACAAGATCATTTTGAAAGCGCACAAATGTCCAAAATTATTATCTTATTGTAAAGACAATGACATCGAAACCGTTTATCCGATATCGTGTTGTGGATCAGATTAGAGATGATTTGAATTATAAGTTAGTTTTGAAGTTAAGTCCAATCGTTGGAAGTGAAGAATCCGTCGATTCTTTTGAATGCATTTTAAGTGGCGTTTGGTTTGGATGTGATCTCAAAATCAATGAAATAATTCACGTATTGGACGCAAAGTATGACATTAAAAACAAACAGTTGATTGTCGACAATGAGGTCGGGTTTGTCATCAAAAGTCCCGATATATTGATTTCCAGCACAACACTAATGTCCGCCAATTTCTGTATGAGAAAGGCATGGCTTTCCTCTAAATTCAGTGGTTGGTCACAAACAAACAGATCAATGCTTATCGGAACGATTGTCCATCAGTTGTTCCAGAATTCATGCCTTCAGAGAACAAAAGGAATCAAAGAAATCAAAGAATTATTTTTAAAAGACATCAATGATTTCATTACCGATTTTTATGCGATTGGAATCACTAAAAATGAAATAATAGAAGAGGTTTTGCCTTACATTCCATCGATCGACCAGTGGATGGATAAGTATTTATACAATATGTCTGCCATCGATGACACTGAATCTGTGAATCAGTTTTCAAGAGACCAAAACAATTGTTCTAAACTTCAAGTAAAAAAAATTCGTGACATTGAAGACAGTGTTTGGAACCCTAAGTGGGGACTCAAAGGTGTGGTCGACATGACTGTTGAGGTGGCCGTCGGCGACCAAATAGTGTCCACCAATTCTCTAATGCCTGTGGAATTGAAAACAGGAAAGGCTTCGTTTTCAAGTGAACATATTGGACAGGTCAGTCTCTACTCTCTTATGATGGAAGACGTCACAACCAATGAGGGATTACTTCTTTACCTCAAAGATAGGCCACAAATGCGTAAAATCGCTACAAAGAGAGCCGTCAAAAGAGATTTAATATATTTGCGAAACCATTTGGTCAATAACTTGAAGAATATTGAGTTCGGTCCCAAACCGTTGAATAATCACCGAATTTGCAGTAAATGCGATCATTTACTCGACTGTGCGCTCACTTTGAAGACAATGGAGTCACAAAACTTAGTTGAATCCGATGTTATGAATAACCAAATCATTCCTCAAATGATCTCTCATTTATCAGAAAATGAACTAAACTTCTTCAAGAAATGGGTTTCATTATTAAACTTGGAAACTATTGAAGTCAATGAACGAAATCTTGATTTGAAAGTCGGCTTTTGGACAGAATCTTCGACAGACAGAGAAACCAAAGGTTTATGTTTTGGAAAACTGACTCTTTTGACACATACTGAAGATTCAGCTGTTTTTGTCAGATCTGACAAATTTTGTGGACAGTCACCAGATTTTATTCTATCGGAAAGTGTTATGCGTCGGTGGGAAAGAGTAACCGTCAGTATGGACTCAATCAACGATTGTTTCGAAGTCAAATCAAACAAACGAATTGCTCTTTCAATGGGTTTTATCAAAAGCGTTAATTCCAAACAAATCGAAGTGGTTTTAAACAAAAGAATCAATTGTTTGCCCCCAAAAGGATTGTTCCGAATCGACCACTTGTCCATAAGTGGAGTCATTTCAAGTAATTATACAAATTTGTTGCGTTTAATGGATTCGTGTGACTCTCAGTCGGAAAATCTGCGGCACATAATCATAGGTCAGCGGAAAGTCCAACACTCGAATAAATTGAGGCGAAAAATAGTGACAAAAGGCAAACATATCCTCAAAGGTCTTAATCGCGTCCAACTGATCTCTATTCTAAAAGCACTTTCAACAGACAGCTATCAGTTATTGAGAGGAATGCCCGGCGCCGGCAAAACTCAAACAATTATAGCAATGATTAAACTTCTCGTTGCTTTGGATCAATCAGTTCTGATCACAGCCTATACTCACGCGGCTGTCGACAACATTCTCCTCAGACTTAAAGATCAAAATATAGATTTTCTTCGAATTGGTTCCGAGAAACGGGTTGATCCAGAACTTCATTCATTTACAGATTCTGCTCGAATTTCCAGTTATATGACTGTTGAAGCCCTCGAAAGTTATTATTCGAATGTGAAAGTAGTCGCCTCCACCTGTTTGGGAGTTTCCAGTCATCCGATATTTAAACGAAGAATTTTTGACTATTGTATAATAGACGAGGCATCACAAGTCCTTTTGCCCACTTGTTTGGGACCGCTGTTCCACTGCAACCGCTTTATGTTAGTGGGAGATCCCAAACAATTACCTCCAGTGGTCCAGAGTCAAGACGCCAGAAAAGGAGGACTCGACCAAAGTTTGTTTAATTTGCTGCAAAACGAGTCAAATACTACTGACCTCACCATTCAGTACAGAATGAATTCTGAAATTATGAGAATTTGTAATGAACTCACATACAATGGAGTTCTTAAATGCGCTAGCCTTAAAGTATTGAGCCAAACACTGATTGGTTCTGATTTTTCATATTTGACTCCAAATAATTGGTTATCACAAGTGTTGTCAACAGAACTCTCCAAATCAGTTGTATTTATAGACACGGATGGGATACCGGCGCCAGAAATTCGTGACAATAAGGGAAGAGTTTTCAATGAAATGGAAGCAAAAATCGTTACAATTATTGTCGAAAAGTTTTTGAATTATTTTGATATAACGGCCCAAAAAATTGGTGTAATCAGTCCCTATCAGCGTCAGGTCAGGCACTTGAGAGAAACTATTGGCGTGGATTCTCTTGAGATTAATACTGTTGACCAGTTTCAGGGCAGAGACAAAGAAGTAATTATCTATTCGTGTGTCAGAAGTAATCCATTCGATAATTATTTATCGTCTGAAATACTTAACGACGAAAGACGTCTAAATGTGGCGCTGACCAGAGCTAAGCTCAAGCTCATTCTCATCGGCAGTAAAAGCACATTAATTAAATTCAATCCCTTTAATAAATTATTTTCGATTTTGAGAACCGAACAAATCTTATCCTTAACTTCCAATGATTTTAACTAATTTTTTTAAAATTCACTTTTAAATGTTCTTAGTAATAATTTTATTCGCTTTATATACAGAATTTGATTCAATTATATTTCTAATTCAGTTATTTTCAAAATTGTTTTTAAAAGTTGTATTAAAAGTAAATTCAATGCAAAAACATATTGTCTATAAGTTGTCGTCAGACCAGACCACATCTGTTTCACTTTCATCGATATCTTCATCAGAGGGCGGAATATCATCTCCTTCCAGCTCAAGGGTAGAGCTAATGTTGTCGTGAGTCGACTGCTCCAGTCTTTGCGAACATTCGCTCGAAGTGTGATAACAAAGTTCAAGACTATTGTGAGAAACAAATTAATTGTATGATTGAGATAATAAATGGCATACTTAGTGAAAATGCTTCTGTGATGTGAGGCTTTCTCTAATTCATTTTTTTCTGTATAGAATTCACTGAGAAGTTTATGTAATTTTACGTTACTTTCGGTGCATTCGATCGCTTTGTTGAGTCTATACATTAAACACTCAATTAATATATGATTTCAATTGAATTCATTTAAATTACATTTCAATCGCTTTATCGAAATTCTTTTCCTCTGAATATATGGTTGACAACAAAAACACAGCATTCAAATAACCGGAATCCTGTTTGACAGCCCTTTCCAGAGCCTGTTTCGCTTTAGATTTTTCAGTATTTGTAGGGTCCGTCAGAAATACAGAAGCGACCAACTGTTCCATAAGTTAACAAATGTTATTCAATAACTCAAAAGTGAGAGCCCTTACAGTTAAAGTTCTGGGAGAGTGACCTAATGTCTTGAGCGCCAAATTAGCCATATTTGCAGCCAACGTCTTCTGCTTTTCCGCCAAATAACAGTCAGTCAAACACTTTATGGGCTCAAAACGATGTGGGGCACTGGTGTGTGCCTCTTGGAAACAGGTCTTTGCTTCTTGTATCTTGTTTTCAGATAAAATTATTCCTTTGAGGAGAAGGGCTTCTACTGAGTTATTGCTGATCGCACAGGCCTTTAATCAAACGAATCGCATAATGAATGTGTGACTCAATCAAACCAAAGCGAGACTTCAAAATGTATTGTCTTTGAAGCCTTTGATTTGATTGTCACACATATTGTAATTACTTTTTGAGCGAAGAAAAGTGCTTTTGAGTCCTTCCTATTTGTAAGAAAGCAATAGTAGGAGAGGGCGATCCACGGTTCGGCCACTGAGTCATATGAGTCACATCTTTGGACCAATTGATTCGATAGATTTTCTAATTCTTTAGTTAGATTTTCTTTAGCCAGAGATGCGCCATAAAAGTCGAGACCCTTTACGAGCATAGGATCCGATGCAAACGCTTTTCTGAAGAGAGGAATCGCTTTCTTATAATCTCCGCTATAATAATATGCTTCTCCTAAGGACAGCATTATTCCCGTATTATCTTTGAATTGTGGACTTTCATACAATTGGCGTAAGAGAGAGATAGCGTTCGATACTTGAATTGAGTTGAGGTAAGAGTGGGCCCGAATCCAAGTATTTAACCAACTCATTGATGGAATGCTGACGACAGCGATGTTCACTATTCCTAAGATATCATTGACTTTGACGTCTAATTTAATCAAATTAAGAATCGCTGTCAACGAAAAGGGCGACTCTTTGAGTACTTCCTTAAAACAGTTGACAGCACTCGGATTTTTGTCCAATTTGTAGATCTCTCCCAAAGCCATATTAATTGTGGCGTTCCTCTGAACATATCAAACAAATTACTTTTCAAATAATGGAAATGACTGCTCAGGACTTACATGTTTTGGAGGAATACTTTCCAAAACAATGGATGCGTTTGAATACTGTTGTAGTTTGAGATAACATAAGTGTATCTTATATTTGACATCAATTTCAGAACTCAAATCATTTGAGCCATTGTTTTGACTCTTTCTTTTGGTTTTAGGAGTATTCTTCTTGAGAGACAGTGCTCTGTGGTATACCCGCTAACATAAAGATAGTTCATCTTAAGACAATTGTCTACAAGTAATTGATCCATACCTCAGCTCTTCGATAGTCTTTGGTTCTGTAGAGGGCGTCCCCATAGTATATGAGTACTTTGTATTCATTTGACGGCGAAAACAACTCAGAACTGGACTCCAATTGCGGTAATAATAGGTTTAACTGTTTTCGGGGTTAAAAATATTTAAATAATTATCAAAAATTGATTTAAACCCAAATCTGTATTCAAATGAATGCAAATAAAGTTTCGATAATTTTATACCAATTGAACCAAATTAGTGAACAACTGATCCGAATGTAATTGTCTTATTTGATCGAAAAGATTCGACATTTCACATAAAACAAGATTTTTACTAAATAAAAAAGATTAAAATGCGTAAACCTGGATATTTTAAAAATGAAAGCAGTTGAATCAAGTAAAGTGTTGCTCAAGAGATGGCAATACTAAAGCAAGTCTAAGAATATTCCGGTTCTTTCACATAAGGCTTACATTCTAAGCAATTATTGTTGTTAGGTCAATTCTTAACTATTCTTACAAACAAGTGCTAACAAAGTGAAAATTTCCCCGCTTTTAGTTTGAAATTTATATCAAGCAATTTATATTTATATTGCGCTCATAATCGCAACCATTTTTGTTATCCAATCAATTAATCAATGATTGCATCACTGCTTATGTGATACGAGATTATTGTCAATCATATGATTCAAACAATTAATAATTCAGACACTATTTGTTCACATTTTTATTGCACTACAATATAAAAAAAAGTTACTCTTGTTAAACTATTTATTAAATGACTCAAATTATTTATATATAACTTAAAGAAAAACTTGATTTTTACTAAACCAAAGTTATTGGAATTATGGGAAATAAATCATTTAAGACATCTAACAGTGAATGTCATTCAAAAGATAATCGACCCAACAATTGGCAGTTGACTTATTTCGGTGATAATCCGAAGAAACGCAAATCAGATCCGTTGTTATTCGCTGCCATCGATGCAAATGATTGCATTCAAATGAGACAATTGTTAATAAGTGGGCACAGAATCAACAAACGGGACGCCAATGGGTTTACAGCACTTCATTTGGCCGCCATTAATGGCAGTGAACAATGTGTGGAACTACTCATTGAATTTAAAGCACAACTGATATCATGTCCCTTAAGGCAAACGCCTTTACATTTTGCGGCCATAAATGGCACCAAAAATATGATAAATTCTTTGATAGATTATGGATCTGTTATCAACTCAAGAGATTCAATGGGATCAACGCCTTTGGCGGCTGCCGTAGATGTAAATAATATGGAGACCGTAACTGCCCTTCTTTTGAGAGGTGCAGTACTTCACCCAATTGTTTGTGTGTCTGCCCTTCAAAAAGGTTTCTCTGATTTATTGCAATTATTACTAAACTTCGTACCGAATATAATCCAATCAATTGATTTGAATGAGTTTTGTTTTACTCGAATCACTGTCTCTGGTCTTAAACTGTTATATTTGGCCGGATTTGCATTGAGTGAGGAACTCATTGTTCAAATCCAACCCTTAAACTGGAGTGACTTTTGTCTATCGGGACGAATACGTCTTCCACCCGAACATTACAATCGAGACCTCGATTTCAAAGCTTTTGAAAGCTTTGTTGAATGGCTTAAGGATAGACCGAAACCTAAATCATTGAAATGTTTGGCGCGAATTGCTTTCAGAAGTTCTTGTAATCAAAATAATATTGAAATGGTTTTCAATGAATTAATTGTTCCAAAAGTTTTGAAAAGTTATATATTACTCAATGATAAGCAATAATATATTTCTTTTTCTGTATTTAAATATTTTTAAATGTTGTCAAACAATTGATTACAACAATCAATCAATTGTTAAATTTGTTTTTCATTTTAAAGAATAAAATTGAATTTGATTTCATTTGGTTTTGGAACAATTGATTGAAAGATGTCACTGC
This sequence comes from Fuscozetes fuscipes, assembly GCA_034702105.1. Taxonomy (NCBI): domain Eukaryota; kingdom Metazoa; phylum Arthropoda; class Arachnida; order Sarcoptiformes; family Ceratozetidae; genus Fuscozetes; species Fuscozetes fuscipes. The sequence goes on from JAQGCS010000748.1 coordinate 17,012, forward strand.
CATTCGACGAGGGAAGAGATCCATCTGCGAGACGAGAAGACTATAGGTCAGGCTCCCAATTCACTCGCGATGAGTTTCGCGACAAATACAGTCTTATGGAATACTGGAGAAACAGACCTATTCTTGAGCTTAAGCTTCAAATAAGGAAACTTGAGAATGAGAATAACCCCGAGTCTACCCAAATGGCTCAAAGACTTCGGCAGATTGCAAGTGAGCTCCATGATAAGACTAGGGCTAAACCATCTACCAGTAGATCACTTTCTCCAATCAGGGAGGGAACACCAGTTCTACCTCCATCAGCTATCAGCGGAAGGATTACCGGTGGTAATTATCCCAGAGGTTCAAATGTTCAAGATATTCATCGGGGATATTCTCAAATGAGTCCAAGAACTCAGCAACTATTAGATCAGAGACATAGAGCCGCACAAGACCAGTTTAGGGCTTTACCTCCAATCCAAAGTAGTACAAGTATGGACAGTCGTATTGACCAAATGCGAAGATACGACACCGGTCTTAGTAGACAACCTTATCCTCATGAGATGAGATATGGTACCGGTCTCGATGTCGACCGATTCAGAAGAGAAGTGCCACAAACTCTTGCACGAAACTTTAGGGATACCAGGTATAGAAATGACAGAGCGAGGGAAATCGACTCCAGAAACACACAATTGGCCAGTCTTGAGGTCTGGAGACAAAGGCAATTGGATAAGAAATATCACCCCAAACGCTATCAAACCCAAAGGCTTCCCCGACAGCACCAATTCGGGCCTCAAGAACCCCAATCGTATTCTGAAGAATGGAAATTGGACTCTAAAAAGGTAATGCCTTTCAATCCGGTAGAGGATTATTATTCAGGCGGACCATCAACTCCGGGAAGGCCAATGTATCCGAGAAGTTCTCCTCGTCCCAGGAGGTCAGCACTTGATGCAGAACGACCATCACTGGGACAGAGGGTAGCCAATAGATATGTGAGTGAAGCCAGGGCCTACCAACCATTGCCGAGACAACAAAGAATAGCTATGAGACGCCAGCGATGGCCTCTCAGGGATGACGAGCGAAATCTTGGTATTGATATGTCGGAAAACGCACAGCACTGGAAAATGAGACGGCGATAGAAATCTTGTTTTGGCAGACGGGAAGACCGACCAGTATTTGAACAAAAAAGGGTTCAATTGTTTAGGAGTTGTCTTAGAATTCATTTCTATTAAAATATTTATTTAATCAATTCTGTCAACTAATCAATGCTTTATGAAAGGTCTCTCACAAACATATAACAAAAGGAATAACTCGTTTAAAAGATTACCGCAATCGTCAATTCCATCACAGAGTGAAAATCTAAAGCAAATATTTAATTGAGTTTATTTTTCTTTAAGTGTAAGAACTGACTGATCGATGCAGACACTGTCCTTGCCAATTATATTGGAAACAATTTATACAAAAAAATTATAAATTTATAGAATAATTAATTTATTTAAATATTTTGAATAATTGGCTCTAAATTAATGTTTGGGCCCAAAATTCTTAATCCAGGCATCTTCCATGAGTTGAGCGGTTGTTACTCGAGCTGTTGTATCTGGCTCTAACATTTTTTTGATCATACATTTCAATTCAGGTGATAGTTGGTTG
>JAQGCS010000749.1:0-18613 GCA_034702105.1 Fuscozetes fuscipes
TTAGACAACTGTTGAGGAACTTCTTCTCTCACTTTGACTCTAATTCTGAATTCAGATCAGATTCTGAAAGTTTTACTAAATTTTTGAAAATCAATATTCAATTGTTTGAAACAAAAGGGAAATTATTAAAAACAATTATAAATATTTTCAATTTAATTGTTTGACAGTTGAGTGAAATCCATTCAAATCTTTTTAATAACTTTCCTTATATTTGAACAATTTAAGAGTCCTCGAGCGAATTCGAAAACATCCAGTATAGATTTTTTTGTAATTTCTTTTAAATCGAAAATCACAGAATTAATTGTTAAATATTTATTTTATTGAAACCTCTTTACAAAATTCTAAAGAAATTCGAAAATAAACCAGTATGACTCTTGGTAAAATTTTTAAATCATATAATTAATATCGAATAGAAAATATTGAGTAATTTTATTAGTTGTGTCCACAATTAGATGGAAAAATATTTAATTAATTCATTCGGATACAATTTCTATTTTTTACTAACTTTTCCAAAATTTCCAACTAATTGGATTTGTGAAAATCTGTCTTGCTCATGCCTGCTATCGATAGAGTGCTCACTTATTTAAGAGCTGTTCTATTCTTCTTTCAAAGTGATGGTCACACAAAACATAAGACCAAAGCCGACGGCCATTGAAATGAATTGTGTGATTGGCCTGAGTTTTGTCACTCTGTCCTTCTGAAGAATCTCAAAGAATACAATATATAGTATGGTTCCGGCAGCGATTGCACTCAACAGGACAGTAATGGGATTGGCCTCGTGGTCGCCATGGGCTGCCGTTTCGCTAACAATCACTATTACTATACCGAGAGGTGACATAACCGCGAATAATGTCATATGAAAGAAGACTATGAAAAGGTTTGAGCACTTCTCAAACAACTCCACACTTATGATGAGTGCAATCATCAGTTTGTGTGAAGCGATCGCTATAAACATTGTCCAGATTTCCGACGGATTAGTTTTGACGCCAATAGAAATGCCATCAAATATGGAATGAATAGAAAATGCAGATATGATTACTAATCCGTGGAGGAATCGCACATAAATGGACTCTTCTCTTATCAAGTTGTGGGGGTGTGTCGTTATATCACATTTAGCTGCAAAATGTATCTTTTTGAAATTGTTTAAAAAGGATTAAGCGTTAAAACACTTACACTTATGACATCTTATGGCAATGAGCACCGGCTCATCCTCTTTGGCGACCATTTGTCTGCCACTGGATTCTGATTCGACAGTACTTACGTCTGACTTTTTATCGAAATCATAGACTTCTTCTTTAATTTTATCGTCTGAATGATGACTATCCAGAAGTGAATGCATCAGAACTTCTGCCAAATAGACAGCGAAAAAGCCACTACAAATGGCCAGTTCCAAGTATGGAAGTGTTAGGTCATCCATTTGGACGTTTGCTCCGAAGTGTTGGGCAAATATCGATTCATTAGTTTTGACGTATTTCTCAAAGTTTTCTCTAATCTCAGGAATCATATGAACAAAAACTGTGAAGAAGAGTATTCCGCCACCGATTTGTGTCACTATTTGTACGTAAAAGTTGGTCGAAAGGATCGACTGTTTGTGTTCGCTGGTCGTTATGACCACTGTCCGCAACTGACGCCATCGATGCCATAACTGGAACAGATAGATGGGAACAGTGCCCACAATAAGAGTCACTCCAAACAATACAATAGAGGATAGTATGCGTTCTGTCGTCAAATTCATCGGTAGTGGTGGCCGTCAGTGTCGAACACTTCCTAACAGTCAATAATAATTGTCTGCAAAGACTATCGACAGACAAATGACATCAAAATTTGATTTATATCAGTATTTTGTTTGACATAATGTCAGCAAAAAAGTTGAGACAAAGTTTTTCGGAAGATTATAATATTATATCACTTTTTCATTAACAACACAACCATTTTAATCGAATCTGGCGTTCAATTCATGTGGTATTCAAAGCGATTAGAGAAGAGCTGAAAATTTTTGCGGAGAGAAAGCGAGTGATTAGATTAAATCAATTATCTATTTATTGGACTTAAAAACGCCTCAAAACTCAGACTTTAATGAAACTGTGATTAAAAAATCATTTTTCAGATAAACTATCGATTAAAACAATGGTATTTCCCCTCAGATAGCAATCGATTGATGCAACTCTTCATCAAAAGTAACAATTAATTAATCAAATCAATGAGGTTTTGACTACAAATGTATAAATGAAGGGACGGAACAACTGACTGATAATAAGTACAAAATTGATTAATCGAATGACTCTCTCGTAAACAACTTTTCATATAAACTAAATATTTAATAAACAAAATTATTTATAAATATTTTCAGTTCATTGAACCCAAAGTTAAGATAAATTCTCAAAATTTTGAGTTTTGTTAATGCCTTTAAACCTTTGATTAAATAAAATGCTGGAAATTAAGGCAAAAATTAGTTACATTTTATCACTAATTCGTACGAAAATACTTTTAATCTTATAATTCATTGAAAAATATTTACGAATCAAAAGAAAACAGGAATTTATAGAAAATCTTTTATTCAAATATGAATCGAAAAAAAACAAATTTCCGAAGAAATCAAAATCAGAGCAAAAAATGAATGAATTTATCCAAAAAATTATTGAAAAATGTGTTTAAATACAGAGAAGTGTTGGAAAAGAGTAATATTTTTAGAGAAATATGTTTATGAAATTAATTTGATTTTTGTAATCAATTAATCCAAACGTCAATTGTAATGAAGAAAATGATTTAAATTACAGATTAGTTTCGTTTATTGAAACGAAGTCTATCCTGAAAGAACTGGATTACAATTTGCGGACACTTATGGTTGGCCACATTGGCCGGCACTAAGTCCGCGTCGACACCTCCCTGCCATTGGATCAGATAAAGCAGACTTCCGTCTATACAAAGAGGACATACATATAAAACTCAGTATTAGAATAAAACGTCGATTGTTCTCAAAGTCCGCCAAAAGTAAACAAAACACAAAACAACGGAAAATTTCATACAATGTTATCAAATGACAAATATTTAAAGCATTTCCTCAAAGAAAACATTTAAATGACTTAGATTTTGGCCTCAAAACGACTCAGTCTTAACAATTTTGAGGCGAATTTTAGCTAACAATTCAATCAATTAAACAATAATTACCTTTCAATCAGACAAATCTCAGATCAATTAAATTAATAAACATTTGTAACAAATATTAAAAATAAATATAAAATTCAAACAAATTGTCAACTGTTTAGTCATCGAAAAAGATGTCTCGAATTACGCCATCGAATACTTGACTAAACGTTTGTATTCAAAGCCAGTAATTAATAGCGATTTGTATGCAATTCACGACTTCTTACTTATAAATGATTTCAAACACAAACAGAAGTCTATTAAAGAATAAAAATAAAACTCAATTTAAAAACAACTAAAAGTGGAATTGAATGTCAGTGGGAGTCGACTGTCGAGTTCTAAGTCATCTTAAAAGGGGTTTACAAATGCTGTCCAATAAATTGGAAGTAAACCACATTTTGAACTACAAATAAATCTATTTTAAAAACATTTAATCAAATGACAACTGATTCTCAATTAATTAATGAGAGAAAAGTCAAATAAAAGTCAATTAATTAAAGCCTTAAAACTGAGCAAACATTTAAAACAATTGGCTTTGAATTCATTGAAAACATGTTTTCAAAAAATAAAATTCAAATGAATCGATCTTTTCGTATAAATAATAGTTTTGACTGAAATAAGATCACAATTTTAAGAACGGTATGTCATCGATGGCCTTAGAAAGAGGATGACCTCCTCCACAATGACTAATCTTAACTGCAATATCAAAAGGATAACCACATGAGTCTCACTAATAACTGAAAATAATTACTGTAAATCAGAATTGGAAAAAATGGCGGACTTTGAGAACACATGATATTAGAATAATTACTGATTTCTGTGACACCAATGATCTTCTCGGCCTCATATCCGCGCGCGAAACCAATTGTCTCTTTAGCTGAAGAGGCGCTGGTCTTCGACGTAGAGGCTGTTGGACCAGAAGATCTCTTCGCCGAAGACTTGGCTGACTTCTGTACCGATGCTTTGCTTTTCTCTTCGTATTCGTCGATCAGTTCCTATGAGAAAAAATTCAATTTAATGAACGAAACAAACACTAAATGATTAGTCAATTACCGGACACTCGAGGTTTGTCAGAGCTATGGATCAAATAAGAAATCAATTAAAGAAAGGCCTAATTTTTGTAGTGTTGGCCAATAGGGCCGTACATACGTTCCCACGTGTTGTCACTGTCATCATATCCCTGCCATTTGATGAGATACTCGACATGTCCCGCCCTCTTTCTCTTGTCGACCACCTTCTCGACGACATACTGTCCATCGCCTCCTTCGTCGTCGTCTTCAGCGTCGGGTTCAACGGTTTCGTCGATTTCTTCATTTTCTTTGTTTTTGATCTTTTTGGGTGTCTTTCCTCTCGAGGAAGACTTCCTTTTACTGGATTTGGCCATTGATTTACTTCTTTTCGATATATACTAATTTGTTTGAAGTATTGATTGGTTTAAAGAAATCAAATTAAAAGATGTCTCAATTGATTCAATAGAATAATAACGACAACAAACACATTGAAATCAGCAAAAAAACCGGTGATTTGTAAGAAGGGCTCAAACGAAACACTATTAAAGTCAAGTGTTAACCCGTTTTGTCATTCGTTCGCTTATTTGATGATAAATGAGCGCAAAATTTTATTCAGCATTTTTTTTTATTGAATTTTGAATTTGAGCGCAAAATTTGAAAGTTTGAGAAAACAAGTTATCAATATTTGGATTACAAATAAAATGCAATTTTGAAAATTAAATAATTCAAAGAAAATTCAAATGAGATTTAATTGGCGGGCATTTCAATGACAGACACAAACATATAGGCGAAGAGAGAGGCCGTCACAACAATTCCGATGACGAGAGCCCTGTTCGTAAAGTTCGATAACTTCGAGGGTCTGAGACTCCGCTCGTATTTATCGATCAGATCCTAAAAGATATTTGAATAGAATTGAAAGCACTTCAAACCTAATTGAAGACATTCTTACAGACCTGACATTCTTCCAAAGCTTTGATTGCTATGGGTTTGAAACAACACATTAATAGACTGATTGACAATCAATGACAAGACATACACTTCCAGGAGTTGGCCGACTCATCATATCCCAGCCATTTGACCAAATACTGTGTAGTGTTGTATCGCTTTCTTTTGTCCACCACTTTCTCCACAATGAACTCGTCCTCCTCTTCCGGTTCTTCTTCGAAGTACTGTTCATTAGGAAAGACGTCTTCGTGGATACCTTCGGGCAAACCTTCGTATTCGTCGTCTAACACCAAATTCTGGCCAAATGGAGGCGCAGAAGACCTCAATCTATTTGGTCTGTAAACCATTGTTACAGCTAATCCTAAGATTCAATTGATTTTCGATTGAGTTGTTGTCAACTGATTCACACAAAGAAAGTGAAACTCATATGAAGTAAGGGTTAGACAAATGATTGCAAACTCTTTGATAGAAGTGGTGGCAGTGTTTGGTTTGCTTACGATTTTACTGATAGGTGTGTATCACAGAGAAGACTAATCATAGTTTTTCAGTGAATACTATTTGAAGGCGTTTACTCCTAAAATGGGATTTCTCTGCAAAACACAATTACTGTCAGCGCCTGATATTTATCACTCAAATCGTAAGCAAACAAAATACTGAACGCAAGTTATGCAACGAAAACAATAGTAAGTCCCGCGCGGAGAGTGATTTGCAAACTTTGAGTACATACTTTACTTTATTCAAAAACTCAATTTTAATGACTAAATAATTTGACCCTTTTTTATACCAATTCTTGTCTTTGTCATAGATTTATTGCCATATAATCTTGTTAATTTTTACCTAAATAATAAAGAATATTTGAAAATGATGTACTGATTAATTAAGTCCATTATTTTTGAATAAATCTTTACTGAATATATAATCTCATTAAGTAATGAATGAGTGCCGACTCACTCACGAGTCGTCCACTTAAGACATAATCATATTTTGATGATTTAAACAATAAATTTCATAACAAGTTTAGACTGAATTTAAAACGAAAATAAGTATTGAATCCGTCCCCGAAATGTCCCGAAAGAAAGCACTTCAGTGGATGCCATCCCTTAACTGTTTGATTGTGATATTCGCCACTTCTTTGGCCGATAGCGAGACCTGAGACTCCCGTTCAATAAGATTCTTGACTTCGACGGACATCAGTGAATCCATTCCCAAATCGGAGAGCTTTGTCTTTGGACTCAACGAAGACATGTCTTTCATTCCAAGAATATTACAAATCGAGTCCAGAATTGAGACCTTGGAGTTGGAGTCCCTGTCATACGAGTTGTATCTGACGAAAGACGAACAGACAGAGTGTCCCGATTGGAGGAATCGATCCAATTGTGTCCAACAGGAGATAATACGTTGTGGAAGATATCCCAAGATTGCCTAGAACAACTCAATCAGTAGTCATTCAAATAATGGTTTGGTAAGACTTAAGACTTACGGAACTTCTGTTTGCTTTTTCATCAGAATTGTCGGCCGCAACGCCAACATCGCCGACAAACCCCCACTGTATGGCCACACCGTTGAGCCCATCAGTTCTGCGTTTATCACAAATGCGTTCGAGTATGGAATTGGCGAAAGCATAATTTGTTTGACCGGTGATTCCCCGCCCACACGAACACGAAGAAAACGCTACGAAATAGTCGATCGGATCAGACATTTGTCGAATTAGTTGATCGAAAACCAGAGCCTGAGTTGACTTCGCATTCATTACTCTCTCGAACTTTTCAATGGTCTGGTTCTCAATCAAATCGTCTTCGAGTACTAAAGTCAAGAGAAATACGCCACCGATTGGTCCCAACTTTTGAGATGTTAGCAAAACATCTTTTGCACCACAAATATCAGACGAATTACTGGTTGAGACAATTATCTGACAATTTCTTTCCTTCAATCGATTGATAGCATATTCTTGTGTCGCAGTTTTAACGCCTGTTCTGGAGGTGAGAACAAAATTTCTGGCGTTCCGCTCATACATCCAAAACATCAATTCGAGACCCATTCCTCCGAGTCCTCCCGTTATTATGTACGACTTCGTAGGATTAAAAAATGTGAGCGGAATTGCATTGACAGCTCTGGCGATATTCCTATAGTTTGATTCTTCTGCTCTTATCTGAACGACAACTTTTCCGATGTGTTTACCCGAAGCCATGAAACGGAAGGCAGATTCAGTTTCATTGACAGAGAAGATAGTTTGTGGCAATGGCTTAACAACTCCCGAATCAATACCGTTGGCGACCAACTGCCACATCCATTGTCTTTCGCGTTCAACCTTTTTAGTGACCAAATTGTTGAGACCACCGAACAGTGCGTCCAAATATATGCCGTGAAATGTCTTATTCCTCAGAAGAAGACTAGAGTCGAGCTCATCATTATTGACGAACTGGTACTTTCCGATTTCACAGAACCGGCCGTTGTTTGCCAAACACCTAAGACTCGCCCAAAACATGTGATCCGTTAACGAATTCAAAATGAGATCAACTCCTCTGCCGTTCGTCTCTTTCATAACCCGTTCTTCAAATGAGACATTTCTAGAGCTGGCAATACATGAATCAGACAATTGCGGAAAATTTTTTCTAATCCAATGTCTCTTTTCTGGAGTTCCAACAGTTGTCAATACTTTACAAGACATAGAAAGACAAATATTGATGGCCGCCTGTCCCACACCTCCAGTGCCGGCGTGAATCAGAACTGTTTCACCACATTTGAGTCGTCCTCTGATTACAAGTGCATAATAGGCGGTCGCATAAACACAGGGAACAGTCGCCGCCTCAGCCATCGACCACTTATCGGGCACTGACCATAAGAAGTCCTCATCGACTACAATGTCAGTACTGAGGCCTTTACTACTGTTAAGTCCCATAACTCGAGCGCCGGTATCCCGTGTTCTGCCAACAAACTCTAGTCCTAAAGCAACGTCATCCCAAGCCATGTGTGAAGTCAAGTCAGAGGGAGGAAGCCTTCCCGTCGCGTGCATTACATCCTTAAAATTTAATGGACTGTAATAGACATCAATTAGTGTCTGTTTGTTCGATGTTTTGATGAGTGGCCACAAAGTATTGGGCGATTGTGACCACTTGAACGAAGACAAGTCACCAAATTTTAATTGTCTCACTTGAGCTGAGTTTGTCGGTCGGGTTTCGGGAACTTCTGACAGAGAAATATGTCTAAAACTGCCCCAAACTCTGTTACGAAAGACATTCTGTACTAAATCTGTTTGTTTTGCAATTTTCAGAACAGTTTCACTGTTTTGCTCGCAATCGAAGAAAACTGAGCGCACTTTCCAACCGTTTTCTTCTTTTTGCAAACCCTTAACCAAACCGGTAATTCCATTGAGCTCTTGGTCAGATGTCAACCAAATGCGGTCCAAAGTCTGGTCATTCATAACTTTTTTAAGCGGTTCGACCCAATCAAGCCTTTCATTGTTTAAATGGATTTCAATAATATTTTTATCCGTTTTATTAATTTTTCTGAATAGCACTGAACTACAGGTAAACGAATCAGATTTACGGCACACAAACTGAAGACCTGCCTCTTCTGCAAAACTCACAAATTTCTCGTAATTCCTCTTAAGAGCAGTAGTTTTAATTGAACTGAAGATCTGTTGAGAATTGAGGACATCATCTCTAATGAAAGCTAAGAGAAAGCCGCCGTCAGTGAGGGCCGTCTCCATTGACCGCAATAACAGTTCATAATCCAAATCGATGTTTGTTTGGGTCAGAGATATGTTCGGATCTCTGAAAATGATTAGATTCTGTGGACTCAACTGATTGTAAGGAACGACGGATTTGTTAGAATCGAAATTAATAATTTTAACGCGATTTGAGTCCAGAATATTCTGTGCCAATAGCTCTTTATTCGAATGACACAGAATATAGTCGATATTATTAATAACAGATCCGGGGGCTGTCCTACCGATTATTTTCATTACAGTTGTGTAAAATGTTTGGCCCGAAGTATTCACTTCTAAAACAGTTAATCTTTTGGTCAGATCCGAGTTTTCGACGAATAGGTCTACGGAAGGCCTTAGAAATCGTTCGGACAGAAGAGTCGAATGAATCAAATCGTTGTCTAAATTGATTTCATCGAGAATTTCATTCTTTTTGTTTTGATTATTACGAGAATAAAATATATTAATAGATTTTAACAATTCTTTGTCGTTATCTTTAAATTCTTCTTCAGTTTCAGTGGAGTCGTTGTCAAAGTTGTTGTTGACATCAATTTCATTGCCATTCATATCAATATTGTCTTCAATTTTAATTAAAAAACTTTTCATTTTCTCAAATTTTTCAATTCTTTTGAGGCATTCCTTCGAATAGTTTTCAATCTTTTTGGCCAAAGATTTGTCGACAGCCATCTGTTCTTCATATGGGATGAGTTCATACTTTTCAAGAATCAATTCTCCATTTTGAGCGATTTTCCTACTAATGGGCGCTAAACAGACATCTCTCATATAAAGACCCTTAGTTTTGACCTCGTTTGTATTCTTATCAAAAATCACTTCATTAGTGAACTCATTTTGACCGCTGAGGACTCGCTCAGCAAAAAGTGAGTTCGGATCAAATTTGAGACAATCAATACGAGTGGGAACTCTTAAGAAGCGCTTAAAATCATCCAATAATACCATTTGCATAATACTATCAAGGAAACAAATGAGATGACCCGTCCATTTGACGGTTGCTTCACTGGCATCAGAGTTCATTCTTGTAATTCCCTGAAACTGAGGTCCGTAATCATAACCGCGGACTCTGACCTCTTTGTAGAAGTCCTGACCGCTTAGAAATATTGTCTCATTTGTTGTGTCTTCTCTTTTGCCTTCAAGGGTAACATCATTTAGATTTTGAAGAAGTTTGGCACTGCCTTTGGCCACCACTGTATTGTTTACTTCAACTGTAAATCTGTGATTATCTTTAGAATAAGAGCATTTGAAGACAGTCTCATCTGATGTGAGATTAGTTGCCTGAAGCAAATTCACATCATTGAACTCTACTGGGAAATTATTGATATCTGTAAATCCAAAACTCGCAGCCATCGTCTTCCAGATCAGATAAATGTAACCGACACCTGGATAAAGAACTCGGCCATCAATTTTATGATCGCTCAGATACTTGTCTTCCGTTATAGAAATGGTGTACTTTTGAACAGATTTGACTGCTTTAGGCGAGAAATAGTCCGGATATTTGGTCACAAAGTGGGACTTCATGTGATCCCACTTAATTAAAGGTGATATGAAGTCTGTTCCCCTCGCAATAGGATATTCCACTCGTGGGAAAAGCTTTTTGATATCTAGTTTCTGACCGCTTATGTAGAGCTGACCCAATGCTGACAACAAAACTAAGAGATTCTCTTTATTGTTGTCTCTTCTCAACACTTCTCTGTACTGAATGTTGTGTTCTTTGCCAAAACTCTTTCCAATGGAATGGCGTAAAAGACCCGACGGTCCAATTTCAATGAACAGACAATTTTTGGGTGCTTTCGCCAGACTATTATAGAAGAGGACAGGTTTGCAAAGGTTTACAGCGAAATATTCTCCTGAAGGCCACTGACATAACGGGTCATTCCACTCATCTTCTCTATATGTGGTGGACATCCATCTTTTGCTTCGCTGATTAGCCTTTATTCCTAAGGCTTTGGCTGCGGTCATCAGTTGTTGCTCAACCCTTGCCATGAGTGGTGAATGTGCAGCAAATCCATGATTTTCGACTTTTAAATGAAAAATGTTCTCATTTTTCAAATTATTAAACAAAATATTCATGTCTTCAACAGTTCCCGTCATAGTAACCATATGTGGAGAGTTGTTGCAGGCAACTGACACAGATCCAAAGCACCTTTTGTGTGCCTCAGCCCAGGACAGACCGACAGCTGCCATTACTCCGTCTATAGAACTGTAATTACTTTTGGAACTGACACAACTGTGCAGTGAATGTGAGATTTTGAGCGCTTCTTCAGCAGTTATACATCCGTCGGCATAAGCGGCTACTATTTCACCGACGGAATGACCGATAATGCCGTCCACTTTAACTCCTAATTCGTTGAACAAATCTACGAATCCGATCTGAATCACCGCTAAGGAAGTGATGATTGGTTTGATATCTTTGCCGTTGTCTTCGATATCGGATTCTAATAAATACTTTCGCAGTGGTTTAACGTCAGCGCCAATCGATTCGAGGAAACTCATTGAACGCTCAAAAGATTTTGCAAATATCTCTATTTTCATTAACGTTTGAGCCATTGCTGACCACTCACTCCCCAGTCCTGTGAACACAAACCAAACGGGACGGCGCTCTTTGTCTTCAACTAAGGAGTTGTCGACTAAACTGTTTACACAATTCTTGTGTTCGTCGAAAATGAGATAACCTCTTGATTTCATTCCATTCTCTGGCATCTGATCTGAAATCTCATTCAAAAGCGCCAAAAATTCTTTCGTCAATTTGTGGCACTTATTCTCTAATTTTGTTATCATTTGTTGAGTTAATCGCTTATTTCGGCCACAAATCAATACAAGTCTTGGAATCGGTTCACAAGTATTATAACTGTTTTCATCCAATACTTTATCATTAAAAGAGTTGATAATTATTGAGGCGTTTCCACCGCCGATACCGAAGTTATTGATGCCAACGATTCCGCCCTCGAATACCATCGGTTTATCGCAAATAATTATCGATCCGTCAAACAGTTCCGGTATTTTAGGATTTGGTTTCTTGTGGTTAAGACTGGGAGCCATTATTCCCATTTGATATGCAATGATGACCTTGGCAATGGATGCCAGTCCGGATGCACCCTCTGTGTGACCGATTGTAGCTTTGATTGAGCCAATAGTCAACGGCTGTGTTCTTGAGCTGCAAACTGCTTGTGCTATGGATTTGGTTTCTGTAGGATCTCCTGCTGGAGTGCCTGTGCCATGGGCTTCAAAGAAAGCAAAGTCTTCTCCTGAGATACGAGCGTCCCTCATAGTGTCCATAATAAGCTTCTTCTGAGTCCTCCATCCGGGAAAAGTGAAGCCTTCGGTTTTAAAGCCGTCGGCATTCGTTCTGATGGACAGTATTTCCGCATAAATGCGTTTGGCCTCAGATTTCTTCTGAATGAGTACTGCAACGGCTGCCTCTCCTTTGCACGTAAATCAAAAGATATTTCAATTATAATAGTGTTTTATAAGAAGAGAGCATACCTTTGACATAACCATCTGCGTCCTCATCCCAAAGTTTACAAACTGAATCGGGTGCTAAAGTATTCATAATATTTTGCCAAAAACTACGGGTGGGGTTAAGTGTTAAGTTTGAGGCCACGACTATAGCCCGATCGCATTGTCCGCATCTGATTGAGTCCACTGCCAATTGTGTGGCCGTTAGACTCGATGCACACGCGTTGTTCAAATAACTGACGGGTCCTCTCAGGTCCAGATTATATGGTATTCTAGAGGCGAAGTAACTGAACATATTTTCTTTGCGATCGATCTCATATTTGAGCGCTTCTTCCACTTCATTGTCAATCCACGAACCGAAGAAAAATCCGGTATTACTTCCGCGCAATGAGTCCGGAATTACTCCTTAAATAGATTAAAGCCATTAAAAAACTATCTTTGAATTTTTCACATTTTTTATGAGAATTTGACCGACATAATTTTTCGATATTTTGACAAGTTTAGACTTACCCGCATCACAAATGCATGAATAGGTTTCTTCCATAAGAATTCTATTCATTGGGTCCAAAACATTTGCCTCTTCGTCGGTGTAACCGAAGAATTGTGAGTCAAACTTGTCGATATTCCTAATCTTGGCCACACCTTGTGGCAAATTAAATGTGCCCTTAGGCCAGCGCTCGTCATCGAAAGACGTGAAACACTGGCCATCAATGAGTCTTTCACTAAAGTTGTCGATGTCTTCACAATCGGGAAATCGACCGGAAATACCGCTAATCACGAGAACCTCTTTCGACTTCATATTTAAAGTATTTTCGGTAAAACTTTTCAAATATTTTTTACTTTCAAATGAATTGGAGAACAAAACTTTTGCTGAACTTTATTATCAAATTGTGTCAAATCTTAGTGTTGTGTCGGAAGACTAGTTTTAAAAACCTTTTCTTCGCATATATTTATAGATTTAAACAAATGATAAACACTTTTCTCTCACATTCTCTTCAAAGAAGTAAAACCTGTGATAATAGTCACGAAATTACACTTTCATTAAAGCAATTGATTTATTTTTCTTTGGATTTGTACTTAAAATCTGTTCTTTTGATATATTTTTGACACATTTATGTCAAAACCGTTGAAGACTTCCTCAATAATAGACAACATTTCAATTAATTTCTATTCAATTCTTTATTAAATATTTGTTTCTTTCAAATCTCATGAAAATCGAAAGAAACCGTTCGAAAAGTGAAACATTTCTACAATAGATATCAAGTACAATTAAGTAAATTAAATTTTAAAAGTGTGATATGCGTCAAACAGAACCAAACAGAACCTGGTCTTTACATGTTTTGCTTTTCGCGCATTTAAGTGATGGACAGTTTTTTTTTATAACCTTAACCTTTAAAATGTTTAAATAACTGAAGACTTTCCGAATAAATGTATAATTAATTGTATTTAGAAAAGAATCGCCTGATTTTTGGATCACTCGATATAACTATTAAAAGATCATAAAAATGAAGTAAAACTTCCCTCTTATCTAATTCTAGTCTTGCAAACAATTTAGTGAAACAATTGGTTGCGTTCACATTAAATAACATAAACTGAACTTTTCTTTTCAATCATTCTCTGAAACTTTAATTAATTTGCATACATTTTAAAGTGATCATGGTGTCTTTAATAAAAATATCCATTTATTTATTATTTATACAAATATTTGTATCAGATTGCGTTGTTTTCAATACGAGTGCTAACAATAGTGACACTGAATACGATTACGACAACGAAACCGATACCAAACTGTTTGATCTGATCGAAGAACACGAGTTAATCGATGCCATCAGAGAGACAGAAGCCATACATAAGAAAGCAATTGAACACAATTTCACGAAACACGAGAAGAACTTCAATCAAAACGTTAAGCAGTATTTCGAGACTCCCGACAATCAATTCACTAAAGAGTTTGAGAAGAATTGGACTCAACTCGAAAAGAATGAAACGAATCGCTTTAAATTGAGTCTGGAAAAGGACCAGGTCAATCCTTTCGTATTGAATGTTTTGGAAAGAGGTGATCTATACAGTAAACCGCTCTTAAGAAGATTATTGCCGATAGTGTTTCCTTTGAGCGACGAATTATATGACAGTAATCTCTCACCAAAATGTTTGGCAGCACTCATAAGACTCGGAAAAGGGTTCAAAGAAAAACAATTGTGGGCTTTGAAATGTATGCCATTTATCAAATCAACCTTTTCAAAGTTTTTCTATCTAGGGGCTGATTCGATGGGCAGAATACCATCTGGTATTTTTGATGGCACAACCTTTGATTTTGGAGAATATGAACAGTGCTTATTGAGTGAAATGCCCGCCACGCCTACCAGTGATCTCGTAATTAGAGGCAAGAATAAAATATATAAAAGATTTGCTTAATTTTTAACCATTTGTATCATTCGAAGGGAAATATTGTTTGGGAGGAATCAGTAGCAAAGAGTTGGTCGACAGGTTCTCATATACGAGCAGCACATCTGAATTGAGTAAAAAGAAAACCGAGCAAAGATTCTTCGGTCATAAAAATGTGAGACTCGTATCTCGAGAGGCCTTTTCAGAGGCAATAGGAAGGGCCTCAAAAGACTCAGGAATACCTGAGAGAATGCTTGACTTTTCAACAGTAATTGATTTCACTTATCGAGGGAATGGTCTTCCAATATCTGTGTGTATACCCGACACTTGTTCTGCCGTTGAAATCAACGACTTTCTCAATAGAAGTAATTTAAAATTCTTTTTATCCAAACAATTAATGGATATCTTTGTTAAGCGGTGTATCCGAAAACTGGTCTTCCGTTCGGTATCGCTGGTGGCTGTCAGACAATATATGACCCTGTTATTTTAGACATAAATCAAATAATAGCCATGTAATGTCCACAAATGAGTCTTATTTAATCAATTAATTACTTTATTAATTAGTGTGACATTCATTATATTGTTTGCATTGGTATTGATTTCATCGTTTGTCGATTTGTTTACAAAACACGAAAATTACACAAAAATGCGAAACAATTTCGCGTTTCAATTACTTTTGAGTTTTTCATATCAAAAGAACCTTAGAATACTTGCGGCGCCACCGAAAAAGATCCAGTGCATTGATGGTATCAGGGTAATCGCAACGGTCTGGATATTCTTAGCACACACCTATATCTTCAATATAATAATGTCTTTTACGTGGAAACGACCGAAGACTTCATTTCTCACAGTCTTCGATACGGACGAGAAATATCTGCTCATAAGAAATGCATTTCTAACGGAAGCATTCTTTTTCATGAGGTAATAAGTATATCACTGATTAACTAGGTTAATTTAAATTTTAATCGGCAGCTCATTCCTGTTCACATTCATAATGTACCCAAAAGTGGAGCGAATGAAAGGACGGATCAACTATTTTCTTTCAATTTTGGTTCGATGGATGCGTTTCATTCCGCCTTTAGTGGCATCAATATTCTTGCTATATTTAACTCCTCTTTTTGGCTCAGGGCCTATATTCAATTCGGCCTATCAGACAATGAATTACCCTTGCTATAGAAATTGGTATAAGAATATTCTTTTAATTAACAACTTATGGCTCGAGACTATCGATGAAATGGTAGAACTCATTCAAAATACTTTATAAATAAGTCAAATAATCGAGATTTGTATGAGTAGTGTAATGGTCCCACTTGGTATTTAAGTGCTGAGTTTCAACTGTTCCTGTTGGCGCCGCTATTCTTGGCAGCTCTATATCGAAAACCCAAATTAACCATGTACTTCTTGGGTTTCTTGACAATTATGGGTTGTTTCACATCTTTATTGCCAATTGTTTGGGGAAAATGGCCGACTGTTAACTTGCTACAATTTGATGATCCAGAACAATTGTATATTGACTTGTATTACTACCTATACCCACCCTATGCGCATTTATCGGCCTATGCTCTTGGAATTTTGGTTGGATATTTGATGCGTAAATATCCTGAACGTTGTTTGAATCTGAACAAATGGACTGTCACATTTATCTGGGTGCTAAGCTTAGCAATGGGAGTGTTTGCGTTCACATTCAACAAAGACTGGAACAAGCCAGGCAAAAAACCGACTGATGTCGAGATATTATTGTTTGTAGCCGTCAAAAGCCTTTTGATATCTGGCTTCACGTGTGGCCTCACTTTTAACTGCGCCAATGGTTACGGAGGTATTTCCCAATTATTAATTTAAGGCTTTTCTAATTATTTTTCAAAGGATTTGTGAATCGATTCCTCTCATGGAGAGTATGGGTTCCTTTGGGAAGACTGTCAATGGGGGTATACCTATACCAGATGCCAGTCATATTTCACCGTGCTTATTCTGTGAAATACTCATTTGAAATGTCAGATCATTATATTGTAAGTAAAATAGAATATTAAGGATAAACTAATTTTAATAATGCTTTTAAATTATAAAGTTCACAACCGTAGCCTTTGACTGTTGCCTCACATTTCTCTTGGCGTTTGCCCTCTTTATGGCAGTGGAGGGCCCTTTCGGGAGCATAACAATCCTTTTGACTACACCCCGGGTTAAGAACGACACAACTTTATCCCAGAATTTGAAAACTACTAAAAGTATTGAAAGTAATGTTCAAATAAATGGCTTTAAGTATAGCTCACAACTAATGAATGACTTGAATAACAATACTGTCGGAGCTTTGAATCTTGGTTTTGTTCAAAATGAGAAATTATGATTTAATATGACTTATAAATGTCAAGTTTCAATTAACATACATTTTAAAATAAACTGGTATCAATCATTTGTTGTAAATGAGTTCATTTTTCAAAAGATATACTATAGTTATTATAGATACTATTAATATATATTTTGATTTGAATGTATTTTTATTCAAAAAAGTCAATTAATTTGATACTTTTTGGTTCTATTAAAAGGGATGGGCAAGTTTTTCGACCTCAGGGGGTACAGGAGGGGGATTTTTACCACAGAAATTTTCAAAACTCAAAAATGGGACACAACTCAAAAATGACGGCAGAAAGTACTAGAATCGCAAGAGAGCCTCCATTTTGTCCTAAATTAGGGGATTGAGTAGAGGCATTCCTGTAAATTTTCTCCCTTGTCAAAACTTTCTAATAGTTTATAATCGTTGAGATGTGTCTTTCAAATGGTTGTCCTCTTTGATCATATCTGAGCCGTACTCTCCAATCATTAGAGTAATGGCTGAACTCTGTTCCGTATAAACGGGTAATACACTCGAGTCGATTACCCGCAAACCACTCACACCAAACACTCGCAGTCTTTGGTCGACAACGGCGGCACTGTCATTTGCCACACCCATACGACATCCCCCTACCGGGTACATTGGACCAGTAGATGTTTTAAGAATACAGCGAATATAATTATCGCAAAATTGTAAATCAGGACATGGAGTGCATCCAGGGATTGGCTTTACGTAGGGCTCAATGTAGGCACTCATCACTGCACTCGTAAAGAAATTCATCGTTAAATTAAATACTTGAACCAAATCAGTTACGTCCTTTTCATTACAAAGGTAGCAGGGATCTATCACTGGGTAATCGAGGGGATTTGTCGAAGCAAGACGAATGGTACCAGTCCCCTGAGGTCGCTTCAATAGAGAGACTACCTCTAAATATGTTCGATTCAAATATGGTCTGTAATATTCCATCCACTGGTCAGGCATTTTATACCCCTTCACCAATTCCTTTAAATTAGATCCTTGAAAGCCTAGTCTGGGAAGTGCAGCGCCGTTGCTTAGACTTTCGTGACCAGTAAAAGTAACTTGACGAAAGGCCATATTTCCTGAAGCCTTGTAGGCTAAGGGACCAGTTTTGTGGACATAATATTCGTAATAGTTATCATAACTTTCAACGGGTTTTTCTACTAAAGTCTGGTCTCTAACATCGAAATAAGTGGAGACGTGCGGCGCGTATAAGAATTGGCCCACATTTAGGTCCGATATAATCGAAATATTCAGGTCTTGGAAATGTTGTGTTCGTCCGATTCCAGATAACATCAACAAATGTGGACTACCGATTGTCCCTGCACTAACAATAACTTCATTTCTGACGTTTACTCTATACGTATTTTTATCTCGATGGAATTGTATTCCAGTCGCGCGCTTATTGCCATCAAAATATATTTTGGTAGCTATTGTTTGTCCCAAAATATGTAAATTTCTTAACTGTCTAAAATTGCCCTCGAGGAATACTAGTGAAGAGGACTGTCGGACCCCCTTTTTGATATTCCTTTGCATTATTGTACTGCCAAACGGGTTTCTACCGTCAGAATAAGTAATAGGATATCCCAATTGTGGAGAGACCTCAAT
>JAQGCS010000750.1:0-18607 GCA_034702105.1 Fuscozetes fuscipes
AGAGATTTAAAGCACATAATCCTTCAAAAAAGGAACCGAGCCCTGAAACTATCCGCAAGTTAATTCAAAAGTTTGAAAGTACAGGATCAGTTGAAAATATTAAAACAAGCAATAAATGTCTTTCGGAAAGTAAAGAAATAGATGTTGTGGCAAATGTCATGGTAAAATTTTAAATTAACATTGTAACTTTAAAATAGAAATTGATCTTCTAATTTTGATTTCCAGGAAAGGGGTTTGATTGTACTTTTAGTATGTCCACTTTCTATCTAATGCAAACGATATATTTCAACTGAAAGTATAAATGGCTCTCAAAATAAATACTAACAGAATTTTAATTCTTTTTGCTTTTCTTTTTTAAACTTATCCCATTAAAAATGCATTTCAACGAAAAAGAATAAATGATCATTACATTTATGGGAAATAATTTCAATTTCATAGATAATTTTGAAAAGTGGAACAAAAATTTTGAAATCGTGTCCAACAATTTGAGTGTTAAATTCATAACAGAATAGCGTTGAAAACTTCAAACTATTGTAAGATTTTGAAAGCAAAAGTGAAAAATAGAGAACTAACAAAAACTTGTACTTGTTAGACTTTCTGTGAATTTCAATTTACAGTCAACTTTTAATTAAAAAATGTTCAGTTTTTTAAATTTGGAATTTTTACGATTTGTTTTGCCGTTTATTTTGTAAAACTATCGGAACTTTCGAATTCTGATTTGATATTCCATTGAAATAATCTTATAATAAAATCGTTGTTTAATTATTATAGTTGTGTTCAACGCCTCATTCATTCAATTATTTTGATTTGATTTGAAATCAAATGAAAAGCTATCGAAAACCTAAAAAATATTGAGAACTAATACTTAAAAATGTAATAATTTTTCGTTTGACCCGTTATTATAATTGCTTTTTCTTATTTTCATCGATGAACTGATTCTTTCAATCACTTCCTTTGCTCTTATTTTCGAATTAAAAAAAAATTTGAATTATATTTCAAATTAATTTGTTTGAGTAATAAATTTAATTTTTTGGCACTTTCTTTGCAAAACTCTTAAATTTCAGTCAAATTTATCAAAAGCTTATCATTAAAACAAAATATTTAACGAATTCATTAATTTATAAAATTTTCAGTCAAAACAGTTTATTATATTAAAAGATGTTTTCGCTGACACTTTCCTACCGAAAGATGTTATCATAAGTTATCAATAAATTTTCAAAATTCGTTTTACATGATTTCAAAATGTGATCTTATCATGATAACTTCAAATAATTGAAATATTATTCGATTATAAGACAAACTTAGATAGAAAATAGCAATTAATCAAAAATATCAAAACAAAATATTTGTCTGCTTTTAATTTTTGCTAGTTTAAAATTATGAGAAACTGCTTATCAATTGTCAATTGAATTGAATGGTCTGAGAAGTTTTGATTTGTGATGTCTTTGATTTTGCAATTAATTGATTTGGTTTGCACTCTCTTTGGACCGACAGTCAGAGTGTTGTGCTGTCTCTGGAGTGTATGGCAACACTTCTTTAGTGGCGAATAATGAGAAGACGTGAACCTTTTGTTGGATGCCTGCAATTAAAATGTAGAAATGGAGTCGTCTATTGCTGTGCAGTACTTACATAACATTTACTTCTCTATAATTTATTGTCGTTTGAAAACATGTTTTACTTAAACACTATTTATAGTCGAGATCTATAAGAATATGAGTCTTGTGTCAAAACAGACCCTAAAATAAACATTTCTTTCTAACGTCTAATTGATTCTATTCAATATTCTGGTCGACAATTACATCAATTTCTTGTATGTGATGGACGTTATCTCAATTTTATGAAATTCAATAATCTTGTCAAATGTTATCATTCAAATTCATATTTGAAAAGAGCATATCTTTGGTGACTGTGAGTGACTGCAGAGACGACAAAACACAACAAAATCTATATTTTATTTAATTTTATTTATCAAAACATAACTTCATAAAAAAGAAGACAAAATGTGATAAACCTGTGATCCGTTGCCTGCTTTTGGAGCTTACATTCAAAACAAGATTTCATTATTTATGAAAAATTTCTAATTCAGAGCACATTTCGGTTTGACTTCAAATTTGACTCATTTTGTGAACAAATTCGATATAAAATCGAGCGAACGGTTAGTCTCTATACCGGAGCCGCACATCATTCACATCATTATCGTCTCGTAATGAAAGTTAGAGCTCATGACTATATGTATAATCAGTTTCGAGTTAATTATTTGCAGTTTTGAACACAATTTGTTGGCTTTTGTTGTGTTGAAGTGCATCAATGTGTGAGCCTCAGCACAAGCGAGTGGATTGGGTGTGGCCTCCCTGTGCCCTAACAACACCTGAACATAGAAAATATCTTTGAGTATAATTTTTTATGCAATCGTTTAGACTGAGTCATCAAATTAAGGCCTCAAAAGTGTTGTTACTTTCACTTTGGCTCTCATTTCAATCGAGTACTCAATCAAACAATAATTCAAAAATTATATTAAATTTTCAAATTAGTATTTGTTGGCAAAACTCACTTTAATTTAGTGATAATTGTTAGGCCCAAAGCCCATCAATGAGCCATCATCATTATTGCTTTGATTAAATGTTTAAGAATATTGTCGAACCCTAAAAGAAATTGGGATGAGATTGAGATGAATCGTTTCAAACGTATCATAAGCTCGACGAATAAGCGCCAAGATTGAGATGTTCTTAAATTTCTTGCCTTATCTCAAATGAAATATTGATATTACCATAATTTACATGATTTTCTACATAAGAATAAAGGCTTCACAAAAACAAAATCATTTCAAAACTATTGAATTTAAAGTTTTTTCTCTGTTTTGTATTCAATTTGATTCGTTTCACTCAAATAAATCGATACTTTTATCTGCAGAAAAATGGAGAACAAAAAAGATCTGTTATTATGACAAAAATCGAGTCATTCAATGATTTTTCATCCAAAACATAGAAATGTTATTTTAATCGAATTATGAGTGAAGTGAAAAAACTTAATGAATTCCTTCTCATAACTTTTTACTCGAATCAAAATCAATGTCCAAAAGGATTACACCAACGAGAAGTGCTTTGAAGAGTTCATTTGATTACCCAAATGATTGATAAATTTGTGTAGTTATTAATTATTTGCAAAATTATAATAATTTCTTGTAGTGATTGATGGCTCAGGAATTCCTTTATTATTGACTTGAATTCGTGGAATTATTTCTTTACTGAATTAATTGATTCGACATTTTTTCAACTTTTCAAAAGATTGACATTTGTTTAGTTCTCAGACATCTTTTGTGATCGATTGGTATCCATTCAGACCTTTTAATATGTAAATTGAATGTAGAATTCACTCAATTATTATCAATATTTTGTATCTTTCAATCATGGATTTGATTTTTTTTTCACTCAACCCTCTCCTTTAGGATAATAAATGAATTATTTTTTGGAATATTCAATGAATTAATAGTAAAAATTGTGGAAATCACTTAAAATCCTTTTTGTGATGAATCACAGGATTGGGTTCGAAATCAATTCGATTACTGAGAAATGAATTGAAAGCCTGCGATGACTGGGATTTAAAAAATTTGTGAAAAACTATTGATGGGAAATATGAACGTCTGTTCGATTAGATTTGATTGTTATTCAATGAAACATTTAAACACGTTTTGTATTTCTCATAGCATTAAGTATTGGTGCAAATCATAAACGGATCACCGCTTTAGGCATTCTTTCACATCTCATTTGATTCGACAGAATAGAAAAGAGAGAACAACACAATTACAGACGAGATGGAGATTTTTCTACAATTGTTAGCCGGCAACAGATCTGCAATAGTAATGCGCACACGAATAGAGCTAATGTCGTGCCTCCAGCACTGGTATCAAAAAGTCTAAATTGGAGCCGTAATACAGCTCTCCCTTCGCTCGGAGCTTGAGTTAGGCCGAGTCAGAGCTCATATACTTTGATGCTCTGTTCCCCTGATATTTGAGTCGAGAGTAAACACCATTCGACAGAAAAGAGAGGATATTCTCATCAAATCCAGTTTTTGCACATTTCTTCTCCGGTCTTAAAATATACTGTAAATAAAATATACTTTTTTTCTATCCATTAATTGAACGAAAGTATGAATTGTAATGAAAAATATGTCGCTTTGAGAGTATGTGATCGCAATATAAAAATGAAGTGAAATATTCATTCAAACCATTAGCCAATTCTCATTTGAGTGTTGCTATGGTTTTGTTGTGGTAGTCATTCACTGGTGTCCCTATTCTTCAGGGATCAAACATCAACTGCTGCTCTGTTTTCTTCTCCAGTCCTACACTATATTTAGTGGGAAAGGAGTCTGTTTTGTGTTACTGTCTTTTGCTTTTATAAAAATGAAGAACCAGTTTGTAAATAATATTTGAGCTCTAATTTAATGTCACAAAAGAGACATAAAGTGATCGTCTTTTCGATTACTATTGAAATCAAATACTCTTTTATTTCTATTATAGACTAAAATCAATATTCGTTTTGAATGATTCCATTCTTTAAATAAAAAGTTATTACATTTGGAGTTATAAGTAAATGACCACAAACTCCAGCGATTGCAAAGATGTCACTGAATTGTAAGCGACTTAACTCAGTATTCAAAGCCAACGATAAGTTTGCGATACGAGTAATGCAGTGAAAGATATTTCCAATCGATTTGATTCTCAACTAAAAACTGATTCTCTTCTGACTTAAGCCGACAAAAAAATGCTTTTTGTAAGTCTGGTTCGAAGGCAATAAAAAATTCATCGGTTTGTATGTTGAGCCGGTGCTGATGTTATGTCATTGCAATGAACTAAACAGTACAGTTCAGTAGAGGACGTGTTCTTTTATTTACACAGAAAGTGCGCGAATTAGTTGTTCTCTCTTAAAGCCGGTTCACATAATAATGACAGCGGGAAGGCTTTTCTCTAATACTCAATACATACACATATCATTAAATTTAACAAGCTCAAATACAGCTCTAACATAGCTTTAGAACAGCACTCAATACTTCTCAACTTTGTTGGGCTCAAGACATGTAAGAGACGATCCCAACAGACATTTCATTACAATACAATTTTAACTCTGGGCTTAACATAACATTAAAAAATACATATTCTGAGCGAAATACTGCTATATAGAAGATGTAACCGATTTTTTGTGCTTCACTTGAATCTTGAAATGTGAGCCCTGAGTTGTAGGCATGCATTCATTGTTTCTGATTGTATTATTAAGAATTATAACAGTTATTCATCGAACACTTTAGTCATTTATATTAATGAAAAGCTTATATGGCGTTCAATACTAAGCAAAAGGAGTCTCAAAGCAATGAACACTGCGTTCACTAATTCTAATATTGCTATAAATCTGGGCTTTTTGTCAAATATATGATTATTGATATTAACATTCTTCACGAGTAAAGAACATTTCGATGCAATGGTTGGCGAGTATTGTGATTCGGAATAAAATAATGGCAGACTTCCAATCAATCCATTGTTATCTTGCTCTGTTTTCACAACACTGTTGTTCGTCAACAGAAAAATGTAATAACAGTAATGTTTAGTATTTGATATTTCATACAATTTATGTTATAATTTGTTCGTTAATGTTATGAATGTTTAGTAATCATTGAATGGTTTGCAGCAAAAGAGCGCAAAATATCAAAAAGAATTGTCTGTGAACTGGATTTGCATTCTAATCGAGATTACATTTGGGAAGTTAGTCGTCGATGTCGTTTTGCTCATTTTGTCAAATTTGCATGATCAAAAATGCTTTCATTGAGTCAGTGCTTTAGGCACTAATTACTTTGTTTTATAGCATCCAAAATACATTTGTTTCCAAGTGAACTGAAATACTCACATATTTCATATGAAACTACATTTATATGAATATAAAGACAGTGCTTAATAAATAAAATATTTTGCTATCATTTCCAATAACATTGTTTCATATGAACGACATATGAACAGCACATTATAGACCGGAATCGTAAGAATTCTATCATATCTTCAATATTTGGTATAATGTTTTGTATTAAATGAAACGCAGACTTCCTTTGAGTAATCAGTAAAAGCAAATAACTGTTAGTCATAGCAATAGTATTGCAATACTGACTAAATCCACACAATTGTTAACTCTCTCTGCAAACGACCGAATGTTTATTTTTCTTCTATGCGAGCATTTGATGCACTGCTATACCGATATGTCGACAATTCTAGCGATTCTCAAATCTGTTGAACCGAATTAACTCTTATTCGCGATCTCTTTGTTGTCGAGAGATTGCAATCAAATTCAAATTATTTCAAATATTGAAGATTTCAAACAATTCGTGAATTTTAATGTCAGCACAAAATATGTGTAATGGAAACACTCAATAAAACTGTCGTTTCGTTTCATTTGCCATCTCTGCCAACTTTAACATAAAATTATGTTTCACTGAACGCAATGAAAATAAATTCAATTCAGTTCATTATATTTTCATCTTTTTCATCTCGGATTGTATTTATTGCATAGAAAACAATGTTTTATGTCTTTCCAAACCGAATATATTATTTTTTGTTTGTTATCAGAAATGAACTTCAATTATACTCGTTTTTTGATTGTTGATTGGTATTGAATATATGCTAGCAATCAATCGATCATATTCTAGCATTTCGTGATTTCCTACGACTTATCAAATTTAAAGCTAAAAACTTAAAAGCTTTTTAAAAATGAAAAAATGTTTAAAAAATATAAAAATTTCGTTTAATTTGAAAATTAATGCATTAATTAGAGTGAAGTGAATAAAATCTATTATGTGTTTCATGTCTTGATTTGTTGAACGGTATAATTATTGTCATTTATTTCTAATGAAAAATCGATTTGTTTTTATTCTGTTATTCGAACCCATTTTGAGTGAATGGAAATAATGGCAAATAATAGCAAATCGTGACAAAGGACTCAATTCTGTTCTGTTCTCTCTTTTGTGTCTCTCGTAAGACAAATCTCTTTCTCAGTTATGATGAGAGGGTAGGAGACTATGTGTTAACTCAGGATAAAGACGAGAACCGGATATTGGATGTGCTATAACTGCAATGAAAGAAAGTGAGCGCTTCGGTAGTAATTTTGAGGCACTGCCGGTCGATAATAGAAATGAGCGGACAATAGCTTTTCCACTAATAAACTCTCGTCTATTGATCTCAATTATTATGTCTTTTTATCCATTTATTGTCTTTATTTCTCTCATTTATTACAAATATGGTTGACTTCTCTCTCAACCACTACTCATATAATTTTTAATACATTATACATGTATTATGATCTAAACAAATGGTAATTTTCTCAAATATTTCACATTTCAATTGAATGACCGGTGCTTTTGTGTTGACAATAGTTTTTTCGGTGAATTAATATATTTTTCGATAAACTCTAATAGAAAAAAGTGTGCGAATTGTTTGAGAATATGGAGCGGAAAATTCGATTCATTAGATAACTATTCTTCCCTCTCTGTGTGGACGAAATCAATGATCATTGATGTGATGTTTGATGTTCTGGTCAGTCCCTCTTCGGTGGCGATTCCCATTTATGCGTTGCTCGCAAATAAATATGAGCTGTCTTTCGAATGCCGGGTATAGTCTGTTGAATGTATTGTGCCTTCTGTTCACTCACTCCCCGTTTGGGTTAGAAAATGACCTGTTATTGAATGGCGACAATAGTTTTGGGTCAGTGTTAGGATGTGTCACAAACATGAGTACACTTTCATTCGAATGTAGCATTTTTTGGGCAAATGTTTTGACGAAACAAGGGTTGCACAGAATATGTCAGAAGACGTCTATTCATAATTTATTGTAAATATTCGAATGCAAGTGACAGTACATATGTCCCACTCTTTTCTCAATAGTGGCACCGATTTGTCACCGCTTTTGTAATTTCGATTCAATTTTCTCTAAACGATAAACCATTAAAATATAACTTATTTTAGAAATGTTTTTATTATCAAATAATTCAATAATATTTCAATGAAAACGAATAAAATAAATACAATTTCAAACATAATATGTTTTCCTTTTTAAAGCATTAAAAATTGATATTCATTTGAAACATAGCTTTAATTTATAATAAGTCATTAGATTTTGAATTACATACTATTAATGTGTTGGCAATTATTCTATTTTTGATAATTAAGGGTTAGACTCCACTGATTTTCAATACAACCAGTCCTCTGATTGTGTATACAAAAGACCGCACGTTATGTTTGCGCCAAATATTTTAGTAGTAATCAAAAGATTTTTGACGAGAATTCACATTTGATTGAAGCTAACAATGAATTAGTTTTAAACACATTTAAGTTATATTCTGCCCAAAGACCCCCTCAATCGTTAAGACAACAAAAGATAGTGATTTCATATGTGGTTAATGACGACAGTAATGGGTCTTTGAATTTAGAATCTATGGTTTGACGATTGAAATAAAAATTTTCTGTAATTACAAATACTGTAATTAACTGAAGTCAGTAATACTAATAAAAATTTTGTGCTCAGTATTGCACACCATTTAAGTTGACAATTAAGGCCCTGCTATGGCCTGAATTACATGCAAATCAGTAAATCATTTGATCCTAATTTGAATGTCTTAATTAGCCATTTATTTGGTGCTCAGTATGTATTCAAAATGTTTTCATACATTGGTTTTGAATTTTGTTTCCGTCAAAAGTATTAAAATTTGAATTTCAAAAGAATTTCAGTGAAATGCTGTTCGATATTGTGTTTGAAAAATATTGAGATCTGTTATACATTAGGAGTGACTGTATTTGTAGGTCAGTCTATGCTATTCATAGCTTTTATTATAGCACTGGACAACGCCTTTGTGGTCATACCTCCGCACTAACAGTGAGAGGGCATCGGGTGATAACGAAAGCCATTAAATTGCTTTTGGTTTGAGACCATTGGAGTCATATCTTTATTTTGAACGCATTTCTCGAATAGCTTAAGCTCTGGGTTCAGGTCTGCGTGAGGCCTACCACAGTTCCAATGATAAGAATAATTTAAAACAGTATTTAATTTATATTCTTTGCAATTCTAAGTAATATTATTCGATATAATGAGTGCTATTTTTGATAAAATCTATGACTCTCTTCTGCAATACATTAGAAAACATT
This sequence comes from Fuscozetes fuscipes, assembly GCA_034702105.1. Classification (NCBI taxonomy): domain Eukaryota; kingdom Metazoa; phylum Arthropoda; class Arachnida; order Sarcoptiformes; family Ceratozetidae; genus Fuscozetes; species Fuscozetes fuscipes. Next base: position 9,172 of record JAQGCS010000750.1, read on the forward strand.
ACTATTTGTGTGGTTTTGAGCCACTGATGGCACTTATGGCTCACTTTCAGCATTTAATAATAATTGTAAACTTGTATTATAGTGATATTGTAGTGATATTTACTAAAAACTTTTCGATGCATTTTGTTGTAAAATATTTGGTCTCAAGCCTTAAATTGCTGTCGAAGTCTAGAAAATGAACGTAAAATATATCGCAATCATTCGAAGTAAGCTTCGACTGAAAGGATAGAAAGTTTTGAGTAGTAATAATCATTTGCGCAAAGTTTCAGTTCCTTTGATATAAAAACTAAAACCAATGTAAATGGTTATTGATCTGTCCCTCAAGAGTGGCAAAGATGGCAAACTAGCAAAGAGTTTCGCTCATTTGATAAACGTGTGACTTATGCCGACCTAAAACTCCGAACCTTAAGTGTTAGTTAGCATTAGTTTTAACGTTAGCTCCAAATCTATGCAGTCTATCAAACATCTAATGAGTCGATAGTCTGACATAAATAATCGTTGATTTGTTTGCTATTAAATAGATTTACTCTGTTTTGGCTGATATGCGAACATAAAGTTTCATTAAAATCTTATTCTGATTTGAGATTCTGTGTGTCATTAAAAAATTGCTTAACTCTTATAATTAATTGGTTTCACTAACAAAAATAACTTGAGATCTGAGAACAGAACAGTTGTTAAGAATTGCCGAAAACATCTCTGAGAGTATGTCTTATGCTTTATATTAAAAAAAAATATTTCTCTAATGACTTCTTATATTAGTTAATGTTATTCCGAAATTAATTCGCATTTAATTATAACATTTTATAGTAATCTCTAATCAGAAGTCGTTATCGAAAGACTATTAACATAAACGATAGACTTATCTAATAATGAATCGCATTGACTGATGAGCTTTACTTCTTTGGTTCTCATCTGATTGTTTCGATTCGAGTCGAAACGTTTGGACATTCACTGCGACCGACTGTTCGGACAGATGTCACGATTAATGTATTTAATTATAAACTTAATGAGAAAAATTGTTTTCTTCAATATTCTAGACATTCGCCAAATTCTTTTCGATTGAATGTTTGATAAGATTTGTTGGCAATCAATAATTTTGTGCCACTCCTTCAGCCATCAGATTATGTCAATCCACATGTCTTTCAATAATTTTTTCGAATAGTCTTTTAATTTATAATCAATGAGTTATAGAGTTAGTGAATGTATGGATTGTATACCTTCTGCTCTCGAAGAAGACATTGTGTGGCATAATATGAGTGATTGCAAGTCGAGTGCAATCTGGCTCTTTATTGTACATATGAGAGCAGGTATTGACACTTCTCTATACTTTACGTATCCTTACATTTATGAGTGCATTAGTGCGACATTTGGCGAACACTTCTTTTCTCAGTTTATCTGTTTTGGTCTGTTTTGTGTCACTATAACTGATTTGGAAAGTTTTAGTTGAAGTGGAGAGACGTGTTGTATAAAGTATACACATTAGTAAATGTTGACGCTCTCCACTCTCCCCACTGCTGTCCTCCCGAATGTTGTGCACATCCTTTTGCTGCTAAAACCAATCTTAGTTCTAATAGTCTCTTGTGGTCAATAAAATCTGATCAGAAGATATCCGAAAACTTATTTTGAAATCTCATTAAAATAACTCATTTTAATGAATACTTTTTGTTTAATTCGTTTAAATATATTTCTAAACAAATTGTATTCAAAAGCAGTTTTTCGAAGACTTGAATTCAAATGAATTTTGTTATCAACTAATGAATGCGAAAATATTTGAATAATATCTCACATGAGTTTCGAAACTAAGCCAGTAATTCAATTTCAATACTAAACACAAAATATTTATTCATTAATTTTATTTCATTAAACTCATCGTTAATATTCATCCTATTTTTCGCACCATTTTTTTGTTACAATTAATGAAATGCATTAAAAGTTTTGCTAATTTATACAAAAGGAAACGATTCTATATTAAAGTAATGGATGTAAGAAATATTAGTTAATTTAATATATATGTGTGAAAACCACGAGATTTAATTTGAATCATTAATTAAATTTTGAATACATTAAGAATTTCTTCACTCATTCATAATGTCGAGGAAGTAGTGATCGTTTGCCAAATGAACTACTTTTTTGTTCATTGTTTTCTTCACCCAATTATTCGATATTCCATATGATTTCCAAAACTATTTTAGTGCTATCAAAACAATTATTATGATTGTGGGCTCAATATATCCATAAATGAATTCTGAGCTTATTTTTGCGCAAAAATGTTGAGAAAAAATTAGATTTTAGTCATTAAGCGCTCATTTCTTTGCAAATGAACTTATTTTTAATGTATGAATAGTTATATAAAAAGAAATACTCATTAAATACAGACTAAAAATATCCTTATCTCCGGAATATTAGTAAACATTTTTCGCAACAATTTTTGAGAATTAATTGTCGAAAACAGATTCAAAAACTTATTTTTTAGTCAAATAATGAACTGTTTCCTAAATGTCGGCTAAAATCCAATTGAGTTAATGTAGAATTTGATAAATTATTCTGAGCTTCGATTTATTGAGTGATACTTTATTATTAAGTGGTTATTCGAGTTCATGCAATTCTAATGCCCTCTCCTTTCAGCCCAAACGCCAAATCTCAAGCAAAACAACATTTTCTTGAATAAAAAGAGTAATTTTGACCTGAAATGCATTTCTATCTTTTCTTAGGTCTGAGTATTGTATTTGTTATTTACACTCAAATCAACCAAAAGTCTCAACTAATTTAAAAGTCAGACATTTTTATGAGTAATTCATCAGAACATTAAATAATAAAACTCGAATATAATACACTTTTCTGTCCATAAAAATAGTGTTCCGACTTATGTCTAATCTGCACTTCTTTTTATGTTTTGAGTTCTAATTCACATTTCGTTTCATAGCTATTAAATTATAATCAATTTTCGCTTTTATTGTTCATATCTTATTTGCAAGACTCAATTGTGGGCTTTTAACCAATTCTAATAAAAACTTTATATAAATCATTGCTTATATCTGTAGTTTTCTCACAATTAGGGCTGGGTAATAATACCAAAATAGATCGTGGTCCTATTTCACATTACTTGAGTGATGTTCTTTCAATCTTGATACTCTTTTGGACAATTTTATATCGTATTTTGAATGTTAAGTAGGAAAAGCCAATTCTTAATTATCTATGATGTGATTCATGAGCAAAGTGTGTCTAATTTACAATAAAATGAACTAATTTCATCTGAAATTAGACCGAAATAAATCATTAATTCGTTGAATAATTCAAACGCGAGTTTTGAAAATTATTCTCATTTCTAATGAATAGATTTGAGTTTAAATAAATAAATGCTTGAAATGAATGAACTTTTGCACAGTTTTTGGCGAAACTTGATTTCAGTCTTCTATCAGAACGTCTTCTTTGTTAGCATTTATCACAATATATAAGCCTTGAACAGAATATTTACGAATATTTGCAAAAGTAATGGTGAATATGAATAATATTTAGGTAAATGACTCCAAGAATTTATTTCTCAAAATGAATATAAAACAAAAGTAAAGTCAAATAAATCGCGAAATTTAACTTTTATTTCACTTTTTATTTGTTTCACTAAATTAAATGATATTCAGTTTCATAGTTTCGGTCGTGTAATCAAAACACTATACCTGTGCTGTCAGTTATGGCAATCAATTAATTTGATAATATTTATATTTAAACAAAAGGACACGTTTTCCACCAAATCATTACTAAAGAGAGGGAACAGTAGTATAGTATAGTTGTGTATATATTTCGAGTCATTATTGGTTTCATTTGATGCTATACGAAGTCGACTGCATTGAGGCTAATGTTAGCCAAGTATCGTATAAATTATTCGCTTCAATATATTATGTGACTGTCGGGTCATTTCTAATATTAGGGGAGTTATGGCAAGAGCTCTGCCAGTGTTCAGTGCTGGCAATGACAGAGAACGTACGTCTCTGTGCACTTGTATTGAGTGCGAGTCTCTTTGGTTTCATTGATTGATGACATCACAGATATTGATTGATCCGACACAACACAGGGAACAGACTGTATTCGTGTATCAAAACAGAACTGTTGTCAATTTCATGCGCATTGCGGGCGAAGGTATCGCATTCTCTCCTTTGGTACACACATTGAGAGCACATTCACTCAGATTCTGTGCTTTTATAGCATACAAACGGAGAGCATTCTTCTCTTCAATAGTGTTGTGTTTAGTTTTGTGCCAACAGAAAGACTTTGAAACTTTTATATCCGAAATAATGTTTATTGCATTGAATTTAAGTGTTTGTGAAATACATCACTGATTTTGACTGTTGTGATCGCAAACCATTTCTGGACTATTTCTACCAAATTTGTTATCTCTTTGCAATCTTACGGCTGTTGTGGCGCTCTGTTCACCAATTTTCTACTGAATAAGCTTAACATTGGAGTCACTTCTCATTTAGCGCCTGCCTCTGCCTCCGGCAGCCAAGAGAATGGGACGGGAGGAGGTCCGCCTTTAACGCTACATACGCACTGCTCTTTCATACACTTTCGGAGTGTTCAGTGTTTTGAGCTCTTCATTGTGGACCGGACACAAGTTGTGCCACAATATCGTAGTTCATATGTTGTTCGCATTCTGTATTCATTCCCAAACAGTTTTTGGACTCAAAAATGAATTCACTTATGCTTTGAATGATTGTAATAATTGTTTGTTACAAACAATCGAAAAATGTTTTAATGTTAATGTTTTCAATCGCTGAGTATATCCGATGCTCAGGTCGTTGTCTTCTCATTCAATACAATAATTGATGTGTTTTGGGTTTGGGTTATGTTCATTGACTTGGGATCAACTAATTTTGTGGCCATCGGTAGACAATTGGCTTTTGTTTAATGTATGAGTGGCTGAGAATGTGATTCACTTCATTGGCATTATATTTAATATATTTTTGTCTGCTTTTGATTATTTTGTTTGTGCCGTCAAATCAATATTAATCGCAAACAATATGAGGATTTTGTGTTATTCCTGTGCTCTCACAGTGTTTCAGTGCTGTTCGAGAAGACTTTTCATTACTATTATTGCATCTCTATCTCTATTATCAACGTTTTCATCTGGATTTAGACGACACTGGATTCAATACAATAGTGAAACACAGCACGCCGTTAGGCATCACAGAGGTATTACATCCATACTAACATTACATCCATTGCTAACATTAATCTATTATTAGTTATTCTCTTATTTTTGGTTCGCTTTTATTTTCTGAACTTGAAAATAATGGCAAACCTTTCGGTCTGTTTTATGGCCAAACATATAATATAATAGTGATTTAATTTCCTCTTTGGTTACCAATAAAGCGATGCCTTTGCAGAGAAGTTGTCGCAGAACTCAAATCAAAGTCAATTTTGTGATCTTTAATGCTTTAAACGCTTATTTGTTATTACAATAAACGTAATATATATAAAAATAGTGGCAAATAATCGATGGCTTTGCCATTGATATTATGGCTACTTATGTGTAATCAATCATTTACTCTCTCCGAATGATTGACGCTCTCTTATAAATGCGGATGCGATGCATGTGATGCCAGTGCTGTGAATAATGGCTCAGATATTCTCAATTCCATATACATTGAAAAGTTTTCAAGTCTTGTCTCGAAGTAAACTACTCTTTCGATCTTTTCTGGCAGTCATTTATTGGTTTTTCTCAATAATGACTGAATCTATTTTTCGATTAGTGCCAAGAATACAATTTATTTTTCATTCATTTTTGTGTAATTTGGAAAAGTGGTGTTTCAGACAAGTGGCCGAAATATTTGAGAGCAGGTATGAGAGCAACAAATGAGAAAAACACAATTCAATAGACGACATAACATATACTTTGGTTATGTGTATAAAACTTGAGCCCATTATTCTTTGCCTATTCCGCAAACCTCCTCCCTTTGCACCTTTGCTTGTATTTTATAGCCACAGCTGCCTTTGTGTACCCACTGTTCCTTTCTGAGAGGGAGAAGTCGAGAGAAGTTCTTGCACACTGGCGGTACTCTTATTGGCTGCATTTCTTTATTCAAATCACAATGAAATGAATTTTTGTGCCGTATTTGGTGTTCCTCTCTATTCTATATAAATAAATATCTGATTATATATTTTGTGGCTCTATTGTGATGTCAAATACGGTTTCGTATGTGAAAGCCATCAAAAGCTCATTCGAGAAGACGTCAACTAATGAACAGATGTGTCGATAGTAAAGCACATAACATATTAAATAAGTCAATGGATTACATAATTACTTCATTATTATGTTTCAATTATCTTACCTTTGATTTGAACCAAAGTCTCAAAAACGAGAGAAAGTCTTCAATTTCTCGAGCATTGGATTTGATTAGTGGTTCTCTTCTATAGAAAGGTTAAAAAGATTTCGTAAAACTCGAAATGGATTAAAAATTGTTAAAACGAAAAGCTTGAATGCATTTGAGTTCATCTGTGGTATAAAATTGCATCCTCTCTATGACATCACAGGCAGTGCAGTACATGAGTCGGGTCTCCCGCTGCTCGTGTGTCGACTGAAAATTGGTTTGCAGTGCTTATGGAGAGCCAATCAATATTTATCTTATGTATTATATTATGATTTAATAAAAACTGTCAAACTTTTTGCCTTAATTTTCAATCAGATTATTAATTAATGCAAACAATTGGTGTTCGTTAGACAATAATGAAGAGTGATTTTTTGCGACAGCTATTGATTCAACAGATTTGCTGAAATCCATTCATTCAATTGAATTGTGTTTTTGAGCTCAAAATATCAGTCTTTTAACAATAATTGAATTTTCCATTCATTCCCTGATATTTGTTTAAAAGGGCATTCGATGGACATTGTATTCAAACCTGTGATTCAATGTATTCGAGGTATAAGTTTTAATAGTTATTATTGAGAGTAACATTTTTATGGTAGAATCGTTGCTCACGAGTCAGTCGGCGCTCATTCAGTCTGCAATTTCTGGTATTAATGGTTTCATTGTTGAGATTCCCAAAAGTGCTATACTTTGTGAGTGAATCGAAACACGTTTGCAATTTTTGCCATTTTTTGTCAGCCATAATAAATCATTGAATAATTTCACAAATTTTAGTTAAGAGTAGTTTACATTTGTGTACAACTCTTATATTTTTGTATAACAAAGCATTTGATATATTCCTGGGCCTAGAACTATCCCAAAAAGCAAACATATAATGAGTTTTTTGATAGTTTGCATCCAATTAATTGAATTAATTATAATCTCACTATTGATATAAGAGTTTTAGATATTGTATATTATGCTTGCGTTGAAGCAATTGTTTTGTGTGACCATTAAATTTGCTTTTTATAAATAAAACAAAAACCTTATTCGCAACAAAATTACTTTTAGTGAGAAATTCTTTATATTTATTCAGAGTTTTATTCAAAGTGTGTATAAAAATGATGCTATAATTCTAGTAAATGATATTCACACCAAACCTGCACTTCATTTCAGTAGTCGTTTTAAAACATTCCAGACTTTCATTACTTTCAATTTTCTCAGACTTTTTTTCGTGTTTGATGTTTTTGGAATTTATAATTCTCTGCCATTAAATTAGTGTAAATTTTTTGGCATCAACTGTGAGCCAAGTCATTAACAATTGCAACTAAATTATCCATAACATATTCAGTTATTAACACACAATGTTATCTCTCATCATATCCACAATTAAATCACTCCAAATAGTAACTCATTTTCTAAGAATTCAAATTTAAGTTCTATATTAATATATACAAAATATGTTTTGATAGATTCAACACAAAACAAGTGCTTTATTTGCATATTCGTGAAGTTCACGGATGAGTTTTGTGACTATTGATAATTTTTAATATGTTTTAGTATGAGTTTAATTCAGTTTTGTTTAGACATCTATTGGAAGCTTAAGAGAGAAGTTAATGTAATAAATGGTAACATAAGAAGAGTATTGTCTTGGTTTCAAAGAGACATTCAGTCTATAGTGAAGATAATAAATTGTGATAACAGGCAAGTGTTGAGTGAACTTCACTGATGTGATCCGTGGCATCCAATTAAAGATTACACTCTTTGAAGGAGTCTTTGCACTAATTCTATACCAGAAAATATTGTCTCACAAACTGTGCTCTCATTTGAGTCATTTCTGTTTCAGTCACTAAACACAAGCGAGAAGTGCGGAAAAAGAGTCGTTTGGTTTCTACAAATAGAAGTGCTATAAGATTACTACCGAATCTCAGTTCTCTTACTCCTCTCCAAACTTTTACTTTTATTAATCTAATGATGAAGTTTTAATCTTTAATCTTCTGGTTGTGTGAAACTTGCAGTTTATGCCAACTGTTATGAACATTGATTTACTCTGCAATCAATGGTTAATATCGTTCTCACATTATATTATCCATTTGTCTGTTATTTGCGCTGATATTCAATCAAAAATATTTTATGACTTCATTTCAGAGAACATTTGGAATATATGTGTTTTATTGGACTCCATATTCAGGCTTTCTTTCGCAAATTAATCAAAAATATTAGTCATATTTCTTAAGAATTTTAATTTTGTTTTTGAAAGAATTGACTGAAATTTTTGTTTTGCATTCCTTTCCCTTTATGTATACGTAAAGCAAATAATTTAGTTAAAGATTTGGCGATTTATTTGTCGACTGATTCGTCAGACGAATATATTGACGTGAATTCAGGCATATTTTCGGGAACTCAACAGTCTATGCATTGAAATATTCGCTTCCCTTCTCAATGGTGTGACTCTGAGTTAATTCTTTGGTTGCTTTCCTTTCTTCTCGTCTCCCTTTTTCCAAGTTTAGGATTTGTGAGACATTCGTGCAAAACAGTGCCAAACAGAGCACCGTTTGTTTGCATCACTCTCTCCTCTCTCAGATTCCATATATCGCACTATCAGTAGTGTAAGAGTGTGTGCTCTACAAAAGTTAGTGCAAACCTGAATGAATGGCATCACAGCTTCATTACACACTCGACTTGCCTCGACTCCTGAGCCTTCCTTAAGCTCACTGTTGGCTCACTTTCCTATCAAATATTGTCTTTCATTTCCTTCCATTTATTTTAAAAAATTGTAGAAACAAATAATATTTCTTGTTTTAAAGTGATTCACATTTTCGCCCAGAATACTTTTTATGTGATTTAGTGCTCATAACTCAGGCATACAATAGTTTTGGCATTGAATGCGAATTTGAGATAAACAAATGATACGAAAATTCCGAAATTAGTGAAATGCACTGCCAGTCAGCGCACAAATGAAACATCTATTGTATTGCTGTCAAAATTTTAGATAAATCATCAATATTTCGAGTCCTCGCCTCTTTTCATCTCTCTCTCTCTCTCTCTCTCTCTCTCTCTCTCTCTCTCTCTCCCTCCCTCCCTCTCTCTCTCTC
>JAQGCS010000751.1:0-18606 GCA_034702105.1 Fuscozetes fuscipes
GTTTAGAAGAACAGACAAAATTGATTCAGGTATTGATTTAGTCATTAAGACATGCCTTAAAAATGTCTATCAATTAAGACATTTCTCAATTAAGAAAATTATTTATTGCAGAAGAGTTATGACGATCTCTTGAGAAGATTCAAAGAGTATAAAAAGCCGACCGGTCCTCAGTCTAAGGCTGATAAACCTGTGGTGAGTGGTTTGCCTTATCTATTAATTTATTAGTTTTGAGAGTTTAATAGTTTAATTATTTCCAAATATCGCAAAATTTGTAGATTTAATGCTTTTAGTGGTTTTTATTTATGAAGTGTTTACTTCTTTTGGAGACTTATATTGAATTACTTTCTTCTAATGTTTGCAATCGATTGACTGGTTTTCAGTCCATTAATTCAAACCATTAATTATTGATAAGCAGTCGAAACAATAATTCGATATTTAGTCTGAGCTCTGATTTCCAGTACTCTTTGCGAACAAAACTTATACAAACATAACATTGAAATATGAAGCTGTCATATTGCAACTAGCAATAAACTATATTTTAGGCCAAAATATCACATTAAATTTTGAATTCCATTCCATTGCATTTGACCCTCACTTCACAAAATAGGGACCAGAAATCAGTTCCCAATAGCTGTTTGTCAGTGAGTAATGAACTTTTGTCTGACTATTAAGTTCTTCAATTATTCTGAATGTGGTTAACACCGAAAAACTCGCCAAATAAGTGCATAAAATGTGATTAATAATAATTAGCCCTTGCTATTAAGCACTGTCCGCTCAGCCATTAGTTTTCGAAGTAATCATTTTCTATCAAATTTGAGTTTGGATTCGATTCTGAGCCAATATTTTGCAGAGAAGTCAATAGTGAAGTAAGTTTTCGAGTGTTTGTCATTTAATTTGAAATTCTATTAAATAGTGTCACAAATTAAATGACATTAGATTTTATTGGATTAGTCTTTTCGGTGCTTTTTATCCGATGTCTGTTCGAACAGATAAAACATTAACATTAAGAGCTTTTAAGCCCTTAATTTGTATTATATTGGAGTAAATTTTGGTTACAATACTATTTAATATGAGCTAAACCCTCACTATTCTGTGAGTCCTGTATTCCTGATCCGAGTATTCTATACAATGATGGCATCGATCGATCAATTCTTGTATGTCTCAGATCGCATGCTCTATAAATCATTGACACTGTTATCCATACAAACGGATTAAAGTGAAAATTTGAGCCAAAATGATGTCCACATTTTATCACTTCGACCACACTTTCAATTGCTTTAAATGTTTCACTCAATTAACGATTTGTTGATTAATGCGATTCGTATTTAGTTGAAGTCAATTGGACTCAATGTTCAAATGAAATGAGATTCCGCTTAACCGCTATATATTGAGCCGACTTTCGGTCAAAATTAGTGGACATTTTCTTCAAATAAATGAACAAAATGATTGAACTAGATTATAATCACTGTTTATAACGATTGTTTAAATCTAAATCAATTAATTTATTTGAAGACTCAGGAAAACTTACTACCGGTGCCCACCGAAACTCACACACTTGAAGAGCCACAACAACCGGAACCTGAGGTCAAGAAGAGCGACTCAGAAGAAGTCGAAGAAATTGAAGACAACGTCTTCGAATCTGAAGATCCAAAAGAATCCATAGCTGTAGAAAACACTCAACAAATAGAGGAATCTGTTGTTGAAAAAGAGGATATCAAAGAGGAGGAGGAAATGAATCGATGGAATGCTTCCAAATTAGATGCTATGCCTCTCAGAAACAGACCAGAGATAAGTGCCGAACAGTGCGACCAATTATTACTGTCTATCCGCGAACTCACCGAATGGATTATTAAGAAAGAGACAGAATTGTCGTCACAACCGTCCATTGGAGGCGATGTGGCCGTCATTTTGAAACAACAGGAAGAGAATAGAAATATTCGGCGACAACTCGAAGAGAAGCGACCTCTCATTGAAAGCAGTCTTCTCGCTGGAAGACAATGCGTGGCCAAAGATGACATCGGACACACAGAGAGTAGTGATTCTGAAGGTTTGAATACAAAATTATTATCTTTGAATCCATTTGACAAATATTAATCATAATGTGTTGGGTTTGACTCAAATTCTTTTTTTGTTTCAATTATTATTATATACAAAAAGTTGTCATTTATTTAAAATTGAATTCTTGGGTTGGGTTTGGTTGTAGTGTTTCGTTAGTCTGCGCCGATTCATAAAAGGATAATATTGTTGTTTTTAATGAACAAATCATTTTACTGTAATTTTAAGTCTTTAAGCGGTATTCACCACTACCCGGACTCTTCTTCACAATTTTCAAGAATATTTTACTTAGGTATTTTTTTAATTTGTGAAAAATATTATTAATGTTTTATTTTAGTTTTATTTAGTTTAAAATTCAAAAGAAAAATGATTCTCATATATACTGATAATCAGACTATATTCAAAAAAATATGGGCTAGCTCAGTTTCGTGGAAGTGTCATACAATCCTTTAAAAAAAGTCTCTTATTTGGGATAACTTTTGGTTTGCATAAATTCAAATAGGATACTTTACTAATTTGCTCCATTGAATAGTTTTTTTTGCAAATGATTGAACAAGGCGTTTTCAATTTAGAGTTGCAAAAACTGTTTTATCTCATATAGAATCTCAATTGTATGCTATGAATAAAGATTGTTTGCATTTGACATGAGTTTGGCACAAAACATGAATTTGCAAACCTTTTAGTACTAAATTCCTTTTTATATTTAAACAGTTTATTGCTTTTTTACGACAATAATGAGTTCGTTATTATTTGATAGTTGAGACCCCACTTCCCCTGTCACCCTTCCCTCACCTTCCTTTTCAACACAAACCGGCTGGGAGAGGGATGGGATGATGAATGACCTATAGAGCTATGCCTTGAAAGAGATGGGATGAAAACTTGCCTATAGAGATGCTATAGCTATGCTTTGAAAGGGATTGTTATAAGGATTGGTTATGGAGATCTTTTTTGAAAGGGAGGGGCGAATGCTGGCCCACAGAGATATAAATATAAGCCTCTGGAAAAATGAATATGGACACAGCGGCGACTATTTTTGATAAAGATTTTGATAATAGAGGATTAGCGTAAAAGTTGAGCTATGAATAAGAGTTTGGAGCTGATCAAATCAAATTATCAATGGACGTTATCGTCGTTTATAGTTTTCTTTGAAAACTGTCTGTGATGGATTTTAAATCTTTTAGTTTTTCTTACGAATTTATCCAGGTTTAAACTTAAGAAAAATTGTATTTTGATAATCTGAATCTTTTGCGAATTAAGACAAAGTACCATAACTTGAATTATCGAAATTTGAAAAATGGCAAAAGAATCATAAATTATGATTTATTCTAGGATACTCGGGTAGTCGCCAAAGCTATTTTGCATTACCTTTCTTTAGGAAATCCATTATCAAAAAGTATTTTCCGATTCAATATAAGTTGATTCGAAAGAAATTCAAAATAAAATCGTTGACTAAAAGACTTTCTAAAAGATGTTACACTTTTTCGTGAATCAAATTTGTCGAATATCCAGCAATGGATCAAAAATTATGATAATTGCGATAAGTTTTGGCAATACATAAGCCATACATAATTCAATTGTTTGCTAACAAATACAAGTTGTGGTCTGTCTGTCAAACATACAAATGGAAAGAGAATGGAGTGAATTGAGTGGCAAAAGACGGCCAAACAAATTGCAATTGTGCTGTCCTTCTAGTCATTTGTTATATTTGTGATAACTTCAATAGAAATAAGTTATAGTGAGTTGTGATTGGTTGTGACTAACTCGTGTTTATTGTTTCAGTCAGAGATTATGAGGACAGTCACCAGCATTCGACTGGTTTGGATCAGTCTCGAGAGCTGACCCGAAGCATACGGCGAGAAGTGAACAAACTTTCTGATAAATGGAATGAATTATTGCAACAGACGGAGCACAGGCAGAAACGATTAGATGATGTTCAGAGGGTTAGTACATGTCTTGACGTCTTATGTTCGCATATAAGACATCACATCAACACTACAATAGGACTGCATTTGTTGTAAACATTGCTCTTCTATTGAATTCCAAAAGCATAGGCCAACCATTGCCACAGATATCTATATCTGATTAATGTGTCGATAACTTAATGTTAAGTTTTGTTCGTTTTCTACACTTTCTCTGCAGAGAATGCATGGCTTACAGAAGGGAATGGAAGACCTGAGCGCTAAATTGCATTCCTTGGAAACACATAACACCAAATGGCCTAACATTACAGATATTGTTTTGGACCAATTGCCACAACATCTCCAAGAACTTAAGGTTTGTTCAATTATCACAATTATAGCCTAAATAGTTTTGACAATGATTTCCATAATTTGATGTCTTTTGCGCTCAATTTCCTAATCAATTGTGAAAAATATGAACCAAAAAATGCTAGAAATGTCTTTTGAATCGTTTGACTAAATGACTGCTTCTTTCAAATGATTGCAGTCATTCCGCGAAAGAGTAGCACAAATCCAGATCCAAACTGAACAAGTGAACGAATCTGCGGCGCGAATAACGGGTTGTAATGTTCTTCTGTCTCACTCGAACCTCAATTATTTGGAGGAACTGAACACTCGCTCGCGATTACTACAACTGGCGGTCGATGATAGACAGAAGGCTATAGAACAGGCCATCAGAGATCATGGCTCAGCTCAACAGCAATTTCTTAATGCGGCAGTCGATCATCCCTGGGAGCGAGCGGTGGCAGCCAATAAAGTGCCTTACTATATTAAGTTAGTACTATCAGTCCAACCAATTTAATCGATTGCTAACTTAGCCTTTTTTCTTGTAAGTCATGCGACCGAAACCACTCATTGGGTAAGAGTTGACACATGTCTTGACTTTTGGATCATTTTTTTAACGATTGTTACTTTTATTGCAAATTCATTGAATACATTTAGGAATCGCCTAAATATACGGAAATCCTAAACTCATTGACCGAATACAATGAAGTCCGTTACAGTGCATATCGAACAGCCATGAAGTTGAGGACTGTGCAGAGGAGATTATGTCTCGATCTGATCCCATTGGAAACACTGATTGCAATCTTCGATCAGTACGGACTGAGAGCACAGAACGACAAACTAATCAGTGTTCCAGAAATGATAAGTTGTTTGCAGAGCGTATACGAGAGTATAGCTGTGGAACACTCGACTCTCGTCAACGTTCCCCTCTGTATTGATTTATGTCTTAATTGGTTACTCAGTTTATATGATACGTAAGAATTCCTGTTTTTTATTTGCCTTGGTCCTAAACAAAGTTATTTAATTGTTTGCAAACTACAGTTCGACGCGAACGGGATATATAAGGATTTTGTCGTTCAAAGTCGGAACATCCCTTCTCTGTAAGGCCTCTCTCGAAGACAAATATAAATGTGAGATAAGATTCTATTTAAAGCCATTCTATTCGATAAACAAACGATTGAAACATTTTATTGTTTGTTTTTAAATGGTTTTCTCAGATTTGTTTCGATTGATTGCCAGCACTACTGGCAGTGCAGACGACAGGAAATTAGGGCTTCTTTTGCACGATTGCATCCAAATTCCGCGCCTTTTGGGAGAAATCGCTGCCTTCGGTGGCAGTAATATTGAGCCCAGTGTCAGATCATGTTTTGTTAGGGCCGGCAATAAACCAGAAATAGAGGCGCCAGACTTCTTGGGTTGGCTACAAATGGAGCCCCAGTCCATCGTATGGTTACCTGTATTGCACAGGTTATCGGCCTCCGAAACAGCTAAACATCAGGCAAAGTGTAACATTTGTAGACAATATCCTATCGTTGGTTTCCGGTACCGGTGTCTCAAATGTTTTAACTTCGATTTGTGCCAAAATTGCTTCTTCTCTGGGAGACGAGCGAAACACCACAAAATCACGTATGGGTGTAACCAATGTGTTTATTAGTGACGAAATTTAATCCTAACTTTTTTGCAGTCATCCAATGCAAGAGTACTGTGTAGTGACCCGTTCTGCTGAAGACGTTCGTGACTTCACTCGTATTATTCGCAATAAATTCAAGTCTAAGCGTCACTTCAAACGTCATCCACGGGTCGGATACCTTCCCGTTCAAACAGTATTAGAAGGCGACGATTTGGAGAGTCCGGCGCCTTCTCCTTCTCATACATTACACCACACATCACAGGATATGCACTCACGGCTAGAACTCTATGCAAATCGATTGGCAGAAGTGGAGCTCAGAGGCAGAAGGAGTACAACACCGGACGAGTCGTTAGTATTGAAGTTATTGATTGAACCGAAAATAATTCTGACTTTTTATGACTCAATCGTTTCAATAGTGAAGACGAACACCAATTGATCGCTCAGTATTGCCAGACCTTAGGCAACGACTACGGCTACACAAGCTATGCTCCACAGAGTCCAGCGCAGGTCATGGCTCAGATCGAAGCAGACCAAAGGGACGAATTGGAGTCTATTATACATGAGTTGGAAGAAGAGAATCGGTATAACATATCGATCACAAAACGTATCACTTATTTAAACTAAATATTGTTTGTCTTCTGAAGTGTATTACAAGAAGAATATCAAAGACTCAAAATCGAAAGAACGTCAAACAGATCGACAAATAGTGTCAATCATTATTCGAATCACAGAAGTGGGTCCAATCTGTTGAGTGATTCTGAACTTGAGGTAACCCCCATATCAACGCCCAACAAAGAGGAAGCCATTCTGGCCGAGGCTAAGATGTTGCGCCAACACAAAGGGCGACTCGAGACACGAATGCAAATCCTCGAAGACCACAACAGGCAACTCGAGGCTCAGCTACAAAGACTACGGCAACTTCTCGAATCAGAGCCCGAACCCTCTCTTCCTACGGGCCTTCACAACACTGGTTCGTTACCTCGAATGTCGAGCGGACCACAACATAGAGCTTTGCACAATAATAACATATCCACTTCCTCTCCTATTCCATCCCATCGCTCCATTCATCACAACCACACCAACGGATCTGATAATCGAGGTTTGAATGATTGGTTTAAGTGATTGTCCGCCAAATTATCTCAAATTATTGATTACTATTGAAATCAGGACCAGCGGTGGCATCAAATCAGGTGAACAGTCTGTTACAATCGGCCGGTAGTTTGGGAAAAGCGGTCGGAGTGTTAGTACATGTGATGACTGATGACGAGGCCAACAGTGATAACGATTTTTCTCTAAACGAGAATAACATAAACACTAAACACAAATGAATAGCATTTTTTGCATCAATTTTTTTAAAGCATTTTATCAAATAATTTGTTATTTTATGAAATCATACAAAAGATTATTCATTAAAATCGTGTTCTAATCGATAGGAAAGCAATAGGAATACAATAAGAAATAATAATCATTGCCTTCAGTTTTGTTTAGCGATTATTTGTAAATATCATAAGAGTTTAGCCCAAAAAGTGAGTAAAGACATTAAGACATTACTTTTTATCACTTGTTTTCATATGAATTTCGATAAGATTTTGATTAATTTATTAAATTATTGGTTGAATTTGATGTTAAACTCATTGAATAAATTAATGGCTCAAAAATTATACACTTTTTGCAAATAAAATAAGCAAATAAATTAAATTGTTTTAAATGTTTATTTTGAGTTCATTTAAGTTTTTATCGCATTTTGTCACGAAATTCAATTACGAGTTATTTTCTCACAAAACAAAATAAAATTTTATATACAATTCATTTGGTTTATAATCAAACAAATGTTTGGACCGAATAAACCAAATATTTGTTCATTGATTCAATAACTTAGAGAAGAATTTCCTCTCTTTTCTTATTTCAGTTTTTTAGAGATCTAATGAATTTTTATGGGAAGACCTCTTCTGAGTTGTCTCTGCTTTGAATTAAGATTAAATGATTTGGAGCCAAAAAGGAGTAATTTTGATAATTGTCAGACTAATTGGTATTTTGTTGAGCTCTGAGTCTTAAAGATTTTCTGAATCAAAACCCATTATTATCAATGAGTTGTGAGTTTGAGTTCGATTGTGAAGTTTGAGTCACAAACACTTCAAATGATGAGATGTTTAGTCAAACAGTATGTGTGCGAACGGATCAATACCACGAATGAATCGATATATGTCTCACTTTTCGCTATACATTCTCTTACTGGAGATTCTGTGCTCTCTTCTGTAACTCAAGTAAGCCTTCCATTGATGTTAAAGAATATTATTTTCTCTGTTCCTCTTCTAAAGCGATGCAAAAGAATTCAATTTTTCAAAATTTGATTTAAGAGTTTGATTCCAGAATTTTAATTAAATTCAGACACAAAACCAATAATTCATTTATTCTTCACCAGAATTGACATCATTTATATCGACTGCTTATTCAGGAAAATAAATGTCTTGTTGTGTATGCAATGGATTTTGGGTTTTGGCTCTTTGTTTACTCAATTAATTGGATTCAATGCAAAAACTGCAGAATCTCTGAGTTTTAAAGAATCGGAGACTAAATAAGAATGTTTTCGATGTGTTTCAGAATTAAATCCGAGGCAAATACAGAGAGCATGCGATGTGAGCACAAGACATAGCACAGCACAAGACACACACAAACACATACAGTTCGGTGCTTTTCTTTGCTGAGCAATACTTTAGTGGAGATAATGTAATGGCTTCTGAGTCGAGTCGAGAGAAGAGATACAGAGCTGTAGCCGACACACAAACTCAGCCGCTTTTGGCTCTCATCAAAGCTAACGTTTACTCAATAAGTGTTTCATATATTAGATTCTCGTTTTGTTTTTAATGTTCAGCGGATTAACAATACATAGAATTTGCTCGGAGTCTACTGAATGTGTTTTGTTAGGAAATCTGCTAAAAAGAGTGACTCGTATGAAAGGCAACCCTTCAACACAACAATTCTGGAATGAAGTGATTGAGCCCTCATCGAGACAATGGTTGAGCGCTACAAATGCCACCCGTTTTTAATAATCGTTATTTTTATTGTAAATATTAGCCATAAATCTGTTGAAGCGAACGGTAAGTGATTTGATTTGATGTGAATTTTAATGATTAGACAATAATGTTATGCACTTTCATTCAATTCCCGTTTTGGAGTTTTTAATGCCTTAACTTTTCATTTGATAACTGGAGGCCTAAATTATTTGCAATCACTCCCATAAGTATTGTTTTACACGTTTTTTAAGTCTCTCTTGAGATTAATTTCCAACGAATTTTACTTTTAGTGAAAATTGTCGGCCAATCGATTCCTATTTAATTGCGGCTCAAAAACAGTATTTTTCAAATTGAAATTTATTGAACCGAAGTTACAAACATTAGACTTAACTATCCTTCTAATGTATCGCTTATCCTGTCTTTTGAATCAATTAATTTTGGTCCAAATCTTATGCTTTTGCGGTAAGAAAAATGGAATTTTGGTCACTTTTGACACATTGCGAACAATCGCCAAATTGTGACAAAACTTAGATATCATTTCATGAGTAAAATGAGCAGAATTTCATAGAAACGTATAATTTAACAACGAATCCAACTGTTTTGTAATAAAGAGCTGTCAGTTGAGACGATTCACATATAATTTGTTGTTTTGTTTAAAGAAGTTCTGCTCCGACACTATTGGACCCAATTTTATCTGTCGTTCGCTCCGATTCATCAAATATCCAGTTATCAATTGGTCAGACATCGGAGTAACCGTTGAATATAGTGTCCGAATAATCCATCGTTCAGTTGATAAAAATGATTGGATGACAACAAATAAAAAGCATAATAACTCTTATGGGAAATATAAGAAAATTGCCTACTTCATCTATTATAAAGAGAGAACCTAGATTTATTATAATTCTCACTAGAGATCAGTAAAATTAGCCAGATGTCTTAATTCTTTTGCTTATAGAGTGTATCAGCTTTGGTTATCCCTATTGGACTGTGTCTCAGTGCTCTGTCACCAGTAGTGATCAATGAGCCCATTCTCCTCTTTCAGAGAGTTAGTTATCAGTGAGAGATCAACACTTGAGTCCAATGCTTGACATCTAAATATTGATAAGAAAGGCCTCAGAAATAGTTGTCCCGATATTTACTCAAAAAACAAGTACTAAATATTTGATGAGTGAATGCCTTCTCTATTCATAATTTATTCATTGAATGCAAAGTTGACTCAAATAAGCGATAGTTCACTGTTTCGAAGCCACGAATGCATTCTTATGAAGGGCTGGAAGTTATCTCTTTTGAATGAATGTCTAAAATTATGTTTTGGTAGAAAACATTATCAACACATATAATAGAAGGCTGGGGCACGTCATATAATCTTTTATTTAGATGACTATGTGTTGGTGCCGACACTTCCAGCACCGCATAGCTGTATATCATTTTATTATACTCGGGTTAACATAACATCCTTTTATCTGTGATAAAGAGAAATGATCTGATGATCTGATAGACAAATTGAAAAGATTACGCCTCATATATGCCATAATAGGATCACCACTGATAGCAGAGTAGCACAGAATACTACTGATACACAATTTTCTTTTATTGTTCATAAAAATCGATGCTTTGAATAACTTTTTCCTTCTTTTCTGTGCCATAAAAATATATTTGGTCTGAAAATTAATTGTCATTATCTGAGAAATCCCCGAATATTTATGATCCAAAACGACTTCATTTTGATGTCAATCCATACAAATGATTGAATGACTCCAACTCTAATACATTTGAGTCTTTGAGTCCGACAGTCAGTAAATATTTTAAAAATCTGTTCGCTTTTAATATTATTTGGAAAACTTGTGATAAAAATCGATAGACTAATGATATTATTTTCCATCTAATGATCAGTCTTTGCGACCGAACCCCTACTAAATGTGAAGCCCTGAGCTCTAAACCCATAGAGATGTTCAGTGAAGTGAAAATTTGAATCATTTACTGAATAAGAATTTGAAACAGAATTTGAAATCATTGAGAAGTGAGAGTCAAAGTGCAAACACCGAACCAAACCTTACATTCACTTTGAGATCATTTTATTTTGTATTCTAATCATATAGACTGCGACCGAACTTTTATAAATAATCCTGATGGTTTGAAGAATGGCAGCTTCACTTCTCCCACTATACTCAACGAACAAAAGCATTCGCGACAATGTATTTACACTTTCATTGCCGGAGAAAATGAAAGGGTCCAGATCTCATTCTCGCTGTTCAACCTTAGAGGAAGTACACCAGAGTTGGTTTCATTCTTTTACTTCATATTAAGCAAACATTTCAAAGCATTTTCTTTGTCTACTAATCAATACTTGTATTGAAGTATTCTCTTAAACAGTATTTTCTTTGAACGTTAGCTGTATTGGAGAATATGTCGATTTGTATACTGAGCTAGAAGAGCCTGGTCAAGACCTAATCACTACTCCATTTGGTGGTCGTTATTGTGGCCGAACTGTGCCTCGAAAACGGATATCAATGTATCAGACATTAGTGTTTGGATTTTATACCGATCAGAAACAAGTGGACGACAAAGTATTCCAGGGCGATTACGAGTTTATTGACGCCAGTGAGTATCAAATGCATAGCACAGGCATAGCATAGCGTTGTTTAAATGGCTGACACTTCCACTTTATATAACTGACCAGAATTACTATAAAAGAGTATTTTGCTGTTATTTTTATAATTCTTTTAGACTTTTTGCGGACTATTTTGTGTTAAATGGAAGAGTTTTGTTGTGTTGTTAATCAATTTGAACTTTTCGTGACGAAGATTACAATAGATTTATAGTACGGTCTAACCCCCACTTCTCAATATCTGTGTTATATTTCTCTTTTGTGATGACTTTTACTCGATTTGGCGGAACACTCATAGCACTAATGTTAAAAATCTTTCGTTGTGAACCCAAAACGTTCTTGTTGTTAAGTAAATGTGAAGAAAATGGTTTAGATTACTCGCTGTTGCCATGTTTTTAGTGAAATTTTCAAATTATTAATATAAACCCTTTATAAAAATTCAAAACTCATATAGATCAAATTGTAACTATTAAAATAACTTGTAAGTTAGTAAAACTAAAGTTACTATTTAAACCTTTGAATTAAATTGACATTGAAATTCCTCTTGAAATTGACTTATTATTGTCTGTTGTTAGGTGATGCTAGGTGAAAGTTTTGCTACACAAATGGGAGGTTCGACTGTACTGTAGGCCTCAATTACTACTATTTTGATAGAATCAAACGGTGAAAATATACTGACAATCATCACGTTTTCTATTTTTGCGATCAGATTCTTAATAAAAGTTTTGCCAAAAATACTTTTAAACGATATATATATTTGGATTCAATCGATTCAATTATATTTAAGCGATCGGTTTTTCTATACATTTCTCGAATTCACAGACAGTAATAGAAAATCAACATTTTTAAGGCTTAGTCCAAAGTAAGCTCTTTTTTGGAGCCATTCTTCTGATAGCGAGAGTCGAGTCCAGTGTTTCGTTTGCGATAAAATATAGTCTTTTAGGATATGGTGTTATCCGCTATTGTATTGATCAGCGAATCTGTCGCTAAAGCTATGAATCGATTTCCACTATTTTTCAAATTTAAGACCATTTAAATCACTTCGACTGTAAAACAATGAATAGATACCATTCCTAATGGGATTCCTCTCCAAAGAGATTTCATTCATTTATAGGCAAAGTTATGGATGAGTTGTGAGGAATAATGTGAGATATAAATCGATTATTAGATTTAAATTAGGTCCTTTGACTAATTTATTTTCAGTTAAAGTGTTTGGAAAGCAATTAATTGCTCACATTTTACTCGATGTGACATAAAGTGTTGATATATTTGTACGATTGTAAGCACTTTCCATAATTATGCATATTTTAATATCCTGTTATGCATTAATAATGAGGATAAGAGCCCTTCCTTTTAATGAATATAATTAAATGAAATATTTATGCGAATCATAAGAAACAAAATATGCATTTGTTTTGTGTTTTATCAGCGAAAACGAGACCAAAATAATAAAGAAATCGATTTTTCTTTCAAACTATTGTCGAGGCTTAAGATAATTGAAAATTTAAACGAAAGGAACTTTACTTCAATTTAGATAAAAATCTATTTGAAGTAAAGCACAGATAATAAGCAGGAGTGGGCAAGGAGAAATTTTCATAAATTCTGCTGAGTTTGAAAATCTACTCACACGAAAATGGGGTAGCAAAAAAAGCGCTCAGAAAGAAGGGCACCTACATTTTGCAAGTTTTCCCAAAAATCCACCATTTTATTTTCTATTTTAATTAATTTAACTGGATTTAAACTGAATTTAGGCCCATTAGAACCGGGTTTAAGCGGGAAAACTTTAGGACAAAATGGGGCTTTTTGTGCATTGCCGATATTTCTAACCGCCATTTTATCCCACCCTTAATGCCCTGAGTTTTGAAAATTTTTGGTCCAAAAAATTGCCCTGAGCTCGAAAACCTTGCTCGCCCCTGATAATAAGCAAAACAAGTTATTATGAGTTAGTCTTTTGAAAAATTAATTGGTTTTGTGTCATATATAGTGAATCATTTTAATAAAGTGAACATCACTTCAATTGTTCGGATGATTCTAATCTAGAATTCTTTGAATCGTTTCATTAAACTCTGGCACATATTCTTTATCATAACTATTGGCTTAACTATATCTGACCCCAAATTCACTTATATTTTGTATTCAAAGTATGTTTTTGTGAGAATACTTTTGTCGGAACTAAATCTTATTGATTGGAAAAGTTTGTCTAATTTTCTCATTTCTTTTCCGTTTAATATTTGAAAGTCTTTTCCCGTAATTTAATAATAAGTTGTGGCAAAAGTCTGACTTGAATTATACCTGCGATCGATTTTTATGCTCTTCCTATCCTTCTATCACTTTCAACGATTTCCGATGTCTTCCTCTTTCTATATAACGATTTTTTCAAAACGAATGTCTCTTCCATTTGATATGAGAATAAATGATCGCAAAAATGTTTGGAATATCACTAAATGTTAAGCTCTTAGAATGGAATTCAAGTATACCTCAAACCCGAAGGCATTCAAAAGCCGTCATTTTGATGGATTGATTTGTTTTCGCATTTATAGGTCCGTTCATAGCGGGAACGCCAGCACCTCATAAAGCCTGCAGTTATACCATATATAGTGACCAGAAAAGGGAAGGACAGTTTCTCAGCCCTACATATCCTGGTGTGTATCCGAAAAACCTGAGCTGTCAGTATAGGTTTCTCGGAAGAAAAGGACAGCGCGTCAGACTTGAGTTCATGGATTTCGATCTGTTCTTTGGGGGTCCGCAGTAAGTGTCCACTCAATCGTTTTCTCTGACATTACATACCATTCACTACAGACTAATGTTTGGAATCAAAGCATTCACTCAATTAGATTAGAGTCAAACAAATGCTAATAATTACATTCTATTCAACCCAATAGCTGTCCCTTTGATTTCATAAAAGTATACGACGGAAGTTCAGATCAGGACCCACTCATAAAAACCTATTGCGGACAACAGAGGAATCTTATGGTATATTCTTCGGGAGAGAATCTATTCGTTCAGTTCACAACACTGAAGAGAACTGCCGACAGTCAGAACAGAGGATTTTCCGCGTGGTTTGAGTTCAGCGAACGTTTCGTTAATCTCGGTATGAATCACACGATTGTTATCACTTTCATATCATTAGAAAACACTCATCCGAACCAATCGATTCTTTTTATACCCAAACCAATAAAAAAACTAAAGTGTCTTCCAATCGATTTGTCCGCATCTTTTGACAAATGATTCAATGGTAGATTCACCCTCAACAATCACTTTCAACAATCACTGATTGTCTTTGCTCTACACTATAATTATGAGGATTATTGTTTCAAATTCATAAGACTATTACTATTCTATAAATTGTTTAGAAAGTCATTAAATGTTTGATTCCATTAAAAGATTATGTTTTTGCTTTTTAAGGCTTTATCGGTAAGAATGACGGCGAACACATCAAAGGCACGGAATGCGATCAGAAAATCTTGAGTCGCAAAGAATCGAATGGAACGGTGTATTCCCCAAACTATCCCTTCTTATATCATTCAAACATAGTCTGCAAATATTATATTTATGGTCTCCAAGACTCTCAACATTTGGAAAGAGTGAGCTTAGAGTTCGAAAAATTCGAGATTCCGGCCACTGATCCCAATGAGTAAGTCCTCAATTATTTGCGTAAATTCTAAAATAAATGAATCATTTTGTGGGTCAGATGTAATGACGCTTATGTCCGGCTCTATACTCAAAGTCATGACGCCGTCGAAGAATTTGATTATGTCTTTTGCGGTCAAACTCTTCCGGCGCCAGTTTTATCAGAAGGGCCGACATTAGTGATTGTGTTCAGTAGTGGCTCAACACAAGGACAGGGCTTTAAAGCCAGATATACATTCGAAACAGACTATAAAGTGCCCGGTACTCCATCCCCATCGGGCGAGTGCCATTTCTCATATGTGAGCGAAAGCACAAGGAGTGGTGATATAAACTCTCCTCGCCACCCGAGTAACTATCCCTCCAGCACTCACTGTGTATACGACTTTTTCGGCCAATCCGGACAACAGGTGAAGATTATCTTCAATCACTTCAAAATACATCCGGTCAGCGAAACAAATGCTGGTTATAACGAAGTATGTTTAGAGGATTGGCTCGAAGTTTATGAAGTCTTAAGCAGTGGCCGTGAAATCAAATATGGAAAATACTGTGGGGCGACAGCGCCCGGACCCATCATCACTGACTTCGGAGTCAATCGAATGAAAATAATTTTGAATACCGACTCAACGGGGGTTTCGAGTGGTTTCAGTGCGAGCTATAGTTTTATTGACTCCACAGACAACCTAGGTATTGTTTGCCTTCCATTGTCAGTACTGACCCTTCACTCTTTCCCAAGAATGTGGCAGCAACATTACGGGTAAGGAGAACGGTATAGTGACATCTCCTAATTATCCAAATGGTTATTTGCCACATCGACAAGTTTGTACCTGGTTCATAACGGTGCGACCCAGGTATAAGGTACTTCTCAATTTTGAGACCTTCTTAGTTGAAGGCGAACCTACGTGTAAGTCACTGCCAAATGTCTATTTTAACAGCTATTTCATTGTTATGTTTTTATGGAACAGCGCGGGGATGTTCCGGTGCAGTGGTTAGGGTTTGGTTAGATTTAAGCCAACAGCCAAAAGAGTTGTGTGGTTTCGAACTCAACAACGAAACGCGTGAACTAACTTCGTCTTCAAATTTGCTCAAAATTACGTAAATAACATTTGAATGAGTTTTGTTGCCTAACATTAAATGTATAAATGATTGCTTAGATTTCTTACGGCTCAGAAAGCGGTGGGGGCCAAAGGGTTCAAGGCCACTTTCACAGAAATTCGTGAATATGACAGTAAGACCCCATGTGATAAAACAGCATGGAAATGCGCTTCCAGTAACTTTTGCATTTCACCAACTCTTAAATGCAATTCTATTTCTAATTGCGGTCATTTTGACAGATCAGATGAGCATGGCTGTAAGTTAGCTCACTTTAACAATCAAATGACTAACTTTAGTTTTATGTGAAAGGTAAAAAAGAAACCAAATTAAACTTTGTTATGATTGGTGGCGCTTTGTCTGCGGCCATACTTCTTGTTCTTATAATAATATGCAGTTTCTGTCACCGCAAGAGTAAGAGAAGAAGAAGTAACGGCAGTATTAGCGCTCAATTCGACATTTCTCGACCAAAACCGCCACAATTCGAGATTCCGCCGTCTCTTCACTTTTTACCGATGGATAACGTATAACATCAGACAAATGAATGCCTAATCTTTTGTAAATATTGTTACAAATGTATCAAATTTAACGAATTAAAACAGTTGTCTAAATAATTCTTCAAACAACTGATCCAATCGCCAAATATTCTATAAATTGACTGTAAATGAAAACAAATGTTATTATAATTAATTAAAATTATTCATTATTTGATAAAATCGGAGTACTTTTATTTTAATTCAATGATAAACTATAAATGCTTACATTTTTTTGAGAAAATTGAGCTAAACTGGATCAATTTAATGAATATGTCACGTAATTTATGGTTATCCCATATGTGATGTCATAGTAATGGGGAACAGCATAAAGGCATACCTTCCTTTTCCGCAACGAGTTTCTCACGAAAGGTATGTTTTGTATGACTTAATTATCTCGAAATTGAGGTAATCTCTGTTTGTTTGATAAAATCAGTTCTTCTTATGGTTCAAAGTGATGAACAATTGACTAAAATATATGTTTTTGTTGATTAAATGTCAGGTGATTTGAATCGATTGTCAAAATGCATATCTATTTGCGATCACAAGAAACGCATTGCTTTGATGTCCGACCAAACGATGATATCTACGAATTAAAGGTTTGTCCAAATTTAGATCAAAACCACTTTTGGTTCTCAGAGACTAATTGACGGCTTATTGTCTTTCGTTTCTATTTTTGTCTTTAATTAGCTTTTTATCGAAAGCGTTGAAAATATTCCAAATGAAGATCAGGTCCTCTATTGTTGTGGTCGACCTCTCGATGAGGAGCAGCACATAATTGGCTCAGATTTAAGAGATGGCGATTACATTGACGTATGTTTGAGACTACGCGGTGGTAAAGTGCATGGGTCATTGGCTCGAGCCGGTAAAGTGAAGGGACAGACTCCTAAAGTCGAGAAACAGGAGAAGAAGAAGAAGAAGACGGGAAGAGCCAAACGTCGGATGCAATACAACCGACGATTCGTTAATGTCGTCCAGACTTTTGGCAGACGTCGCGGTCCGAATACCAATCAATAATATATTCGACAACTCTTTGAAACTCTTATCATTTGTTTCCAATTAAAACAATAAAAGAATTTCTGATAGAAAAACAATTTTCGGGTTTTTATTATTTTTTTCATTAATTAGTTTTTCAGGAATTCATTAACGAAATAATGAATTACTTTTGTTTGGAGTGAAATGTGGGCCCAAAAGGGGTTATTTTGCAAATCTATCATTTGTTCAAAAATTTTGATTACATTTCGCTCTCAATATATGTATTTCTCGGAAATATAAAAATATTTCAATTAATTCAAAAATCAATTTCAAAGGAAATACTCAGAGAATGGATGGGTTTAACACATTCTCCACTCAATGCATTGTTTTTGCTTTTCATTCAAATTTTCATTTCAATGAATTTACTTTTTTTCGATTGTTTTTGCATTTATTTGATTGCTTTGTGAAAATTGCATAAATATGTGTGCTAGATCACTTTCTTTTGCTTTTATAGAGAAGAAGAAGAGCATCTCGAGGTTCATTAGCTGCTAAAACTTGATTTCCTGTCTCAAAATGTTTTGACAACAATTAGACGACTGCTTAATATTTATAATAACTTCATTTAATTGATGGTATATTTTCACAACCATTTTAATAATCATTTCAATCGAATTAACAAATATTCGTATTTTATTACAAATATATATTTGGAACATAGAGTGAGAACCAAATGTTCAGAGATGTTCTCAATATATCGAGAACTAGATTTATTAATACATATGTAAACATGCAAAATTTTTGAATTCCTGATATGTTTTCATATCGAATA
>JAQGCS010000752.1:0-18605 GCA_034702105.1 Fuscozetes fuscipes
TTTTTATTTTTAAATCTCAACAATCAGTCGATTTTCAATATTTAATGAGTAGACTTTCAAACTTAATTAACTGTAATTAATAAATTATCGTAAATAACTACAGAATAAGATTTAATATTAATTAAGCTTAACAATTTCTATCAAATCTAACCTCCTATTATTTATTTCATCTATCCAAACTAATTAGTAGAATCGCAAAAGGGAGAAAAGCATCCTCAATCATAAACAAAAATTTCCTCTTGGAATCATATACCTTGCGTTTCTCTGTCTATTTCAAAACGATTAATATTAAACAAAACATAACTACAACTATTTAATATGTAAAATAGGATTAATTGAATCAAACTGTAAGATTTCATTTTGAAAATTGTCAATTGAATGTCTAATGTAATTGTACAATTATTGGAAGTTGCCATTATAAGAACGTTTATTTGATTTAAACTTTGGCACTGTTTACCCCATTCTGGACATCAATTTGTGATTTGGTAAAAATGTTTGACATTTGTATTTGAATTAATAAATGCGATGAAACTGTTTCTCTAATGAAATAATTAATATTCAATGACTTGTTTTTGAAGTCAATTTTTGGCTCAAATTCGTTAATATTTAATAATGTGTTTAATTATTTACGAAAAAGACAAATATTTATCGATTAACTCTTGAATTCCCAAATTGGTAGAAAAAAACATTTGCGACAGAAACTAGTCAATTACAACTAAACCATTATGAATTTGACTATCACCAATCTCCATTTATGCTATTAGGAACACCCTCGCCCTGAATTGAGCTCATAAAGAATCTATCAAAGAAAGAGAGACCCATTCTTAACTTATTTATTAAAGTTTAGGGGATTCTAATTGATGTACTTGTTCTATTGAAGACAGCAAACCCAATAGAGAATAGGAATCTCTTTTGCTTTGAAAGACCCTTTAGGCAGGTCAGTCTCATCCCCTTCCTCTTTATAGGTAGCCTTATTTTTCTTTCCTTCCCCCTCTTTTTTCCCTCTTTCCTCCGCGGGGGGGGGGGGCGGTTGAACAAAAAAAACCATATACTAAATTCTATAGATGTAGTCGAAAATACTAAAGGGTATCAAAGTAAAAAAAATTGCAACCTCGCTTCGCTCGCGAGGAGGTGGATATACCTACAATGTTAAATTTTGAAAAATTCTAGAGGGAGATTTGCCAAAATTTTCGATTCTAGGAGGTAACAGGCCTACCGATTGGACATCCCTGAATTATATTTCAAATATTGTAAGTATTAAAATATTTTAAGTTTTAAAATATGTGCTCTTACAACTACCAAGATCTCAATTTAACTATGTTATGAATTTAAATAAAATAATAGAAATAAACATTATTATGCTTAAATTTCAAGCATTAATATACTGTGACAAAAAATATGTTGGCAATTTAAGTCGATAAAATATGTTAGGAGTTTTAATGTTAAACCCTATAAAATGTTTTGTCATTTGGTTAATGGATTTGATTGTTTCCATGGAGTATACGAATGACCGAAAAGACTGCAAACAATACTTTAAAAAGTTTCATAGAATTGACGGTCACTTCAGTCGACGTTTGGCTCGACTTCAATAAAGATGCAAAAAACAATGGGTTTAGTGATTTTTTGTTGTGTTGTATACTTTTCTACTATTACTCCTATAATAGTAGCACAGGCTTTATCTGATGGCGATTGTCTCGGCTATACTTCTTTTGACTATTTTAGACAATCTCCTGGTGGTTATGACCCTTCAAATGAAATGAATGGAGAGTTGTGTGCCTCACTCTGCTCCAAAGTATGGATGCCTTTCGCCGGAGTGGTCCTCAAACGGCACTGTCTGTGCGCATACGAACAGGACATGACAGCCATAGAAGGCATTGACAAAGTTCCCAATGAATTATGCGATACAAGCGATGAATATGTCCGATATTACAGGGGAAGAGTCATTCATCCGATTGTAGGTCTGGCCATCAAATCTCAGACTGAAGAAGTAACCATTGATGAAGAGGTCAGGTTTGATGTCAGTGTCACCAGCGGTGAAGAAATTGAGTTTTCATTCGATTTCGGTGACGGCACTGATCCCACTGATTGGAGTAGTGATCTGCAAGCAAAGCATAAATACTTTGTTCCAGGCTATTATATGGTGGTGGCGTTCGCCCGACAGCCCCAACACCTCATGCGTTCCGTAATATCAGAAGTGACTTACATTGGAGTGACGGCAGAATTAATTAATGAAAACGTTCACTTCAAATGTCCCAAAGTTGTAGAACCGGGCGATTCTGCCTTTTGCAACCTTACCATCAATAGTGGACAGCGGCTAGAGCTATCTGTCGATTTTGGAGACGGGTCACCTGCCCCCTTTTTACCTCTTCCTGGTAATAGATTAGTCCTATCAATTCAGTTATTTAATATTTAGAAAATATTTTCAGACATTCCTATAACAGCGATGGGCGTAAATGTTCCTCAATATAAAACTTCCAAAGTATTGACTGACACAACCCTCAAACCCGAGGAGGTGCTTATAATACCTCTCGCAGATCAAGTCCTGGACTCTTTTGGTGCTATTCAAGCAATTGAAGGTTTTGGAGCAGCACCGGGCGATCTGCAAGTTTTTGTATGTTTATACAATAGATACTATCTAGCAAATATCTAATATTACGTTAAATTCCATTCCAGATTCTTAGGAGGTTATGTCCGGAAGGGGGCGAATGCGGAACACAATCAGTCACATGTTTCGAGCCGTCGGCCCTCTGCGTACTGAATAAGGGATGTTCTGATAACTGTGCAAAGTTTCCCCAGAAAAAGGCGAATTACAATATCGTCAAAAAGTTTTCTTTGACTATACTCGAGGGTCACTTCTATTTGAAATCAAGCAGTTCTTTCCGTATGATGGCTGGCGATGTGTTGGCTGTGCGAAGTGATGGTGGACAGTTGGCTAAGAGATTGATCAGACCTAATGAACCCAAGGATTTTATTGCGGAGCAGACAGACAATAGTCTGACAACATTTACTTCTGAGAGTTTTAAAGAAGTTAAAGAATTTAAGCATTTGATTCGAGCGATTGTCAGCGAACCGCTCTTATTGACTATTCCTCACGAATATGAAAATAGTGGTCATTATGGTATAAAACTCTTACTGAAGAACGATAAGCCACAAATGGATATCACAAGAGAGAGTTCCATAAATATCCAGAGTACTATTTCAAAAATGCGTTTAACAGTTACCCCTCCAGATGTGGCGGTCGACCAAAAGGTCGAAATTACCATTCAATTGAACAAAGGCTCGAATATCAAAGTTATGTGGGATTTCGGAGACGGAACGGTAATCAACGATCAGATTCCAAGTAAATGTTTGACAAAATCTATTTGAAAACTAATTAAAATCCTTTTCACTCTTATAATTACAAAGTAATAAAATCGAGTCAAAGATTTATGAAAAGCCATAAATATACTCAGCCGGGGGTTTATAATATCCGGGTCAAAGCAGAGAACCTACAAGGAGAGTCAGCTACCTTACATCAACTGATAGCAGAACATCCGGTGCATAAGAGTTGGAAAATTGTATCAAATTCGCCGCAATTACTTCCCGGAGACGTTAATTTCACTTTCATTTATCCGATCGACAAAATAATGCCCACAAATGCCACCACTACTATACACTTCGGCGACGGCAAGAAAGAGGTTTGGAATGTGCCCGACAATGATTGGAATGGCCAATATGTCATTCAACATGAGTATGACAAACCTGGAAAGTATAATGTCAGGGTTAATATGTCAAATATAGTGTCCACACTTATAAGAAGATTTCAGGTAATGGATAAATGCATTCGAAATGTATACCGATTTCAATGATTTAAAGGTTGATGTCTTGCGTCGAATCACTGGTCTGAATGTGAAAGCAAAATACCTCAATCCTGACCGAGGATATGTTGTGGGCATCGGAGCTAATAGTGATAATTTTCCAATCAATAAACCCATCAATTTCACCATTGAAACTAAGTCTGGAGATATCGAGCACTACGCCATTGAATTGAATGGACAACATTTGAAAAATTCGACTTTTAATGTGACTTCATTCAAATCAAATGAGGTTTTAATCATTTACTTTTGAATCAAATAAGTTGAAATACATGTCTTTTTTTAAATAGCCCGGATTCTATAACTTCGCTTTTTATGGCTATAATCACATTCAAAGAAATTCCGAACCATTTCTTATTCCGATATATTTATTGGAACCAATTGAAGGAATGGAAGTTTACGATATGTCCAACGATACGGTTGAGCCCGAAGTTAAAAGATTTTATATTGAATTCGAAAAGGTTGGAACCAATTCATGTCTTATTGTGGATTTCGGGGAAAGCGGTTCCGAAATGCAAGCCTTCGGCGAATCTAAGATTTGCAAACAATTATTCGGTGACATTAAATTCAATTTGGTATCCAATTTAAGCGGACATTTTGAAATATCAAAGCAATATGAAAAGCCCCGCGACTATAGGCTCAAGTTTATGGCCGCCAATCAAATCTCTAGTATTTCCAAAGAGATTACGGTTACTGTCATCGGTTTGTTAATCACTTCTAAATGTGTTTTAAAATCACTCAAACCATTGATTTCTTAATTTAGAAATAGATTGCAAACCTCCAGAAGTGAGTATAAGAAACAGAGTGACAAACTGGAGGCGAGGCATTGAGTTTTGGAAATCGAAGCCAGTTCAATTGTTTTCAAAGACACTCGTTGACTGTAATGCGACGACATTTGTTACAAGAGTTTGGGACTCATTTCGTTTGGATGAAGAAAATGGAACAGTTGTCGATAGAGTAGATCTGTCGACACTCGATTCATATCGAAAGAGTTTCCTTTATGTGCCGCCTTTTTTCCTTCCCGACGGTCACTACAAATTCAAATACTCAATTAATATGACGAGTCCTGATCCACATCCGTTGTTACCCTTCTATGCTTCTGCTTTCACTTTTGTCAAAGTAGTGAAGTCACCCATCGCTGCACTGTTGGCAGAAGGGGCTCAATCAAGAGTTATTAGAGGGTGGGGACAAAGAATCCGTTTCGCTCCCGGAGTGTATTCTAAAGATCCAGATGATATCAATAATAAAAATTTTGAGGTCAAGTGGTATTGCAGACGAGCACCCGATGAGTACATCAATAATTTATTGCCAGATGAGAGACAAAACTTTTCTGAACCGATTTATGATCGAACTGGTATTGATGAGGAATGGGATGATGACGATGGAGGAGGTTGTTTCGGACGCGGACCTGGTGATTTAGCAAGCAGATTTAAATAGAATCATCACCAATTTCACTTTACTTTATCTTAGGTAGAATAAATGTAACAGGTACTGAAGTCAACTGGAATACCACCGTTTTTCGGAAACCAGGAGTAACCTATGAAGTTGTGGTGCAACTTATACCCCCAGACCGAGAACCATCATGGGGAGCACTCCAAATGGTCCTAATGAAGAGAAAACCGCCTTCCATTATAGTGCTCTGTCAGACCCAAGCTCTTTGTTACCCCCATTTCCCAATCGGACAGAAGATAAATCCTGTGAGAGTTGGTCTGGAGGGCAAGTGTCGTGAGAACTGTGACGGAGAACTTATATACCAATGGTCCATTTACGGCGTTGACAATAATACAGAGTTCTTATTATCGAACGCAAGTCATTATGTTGTTGGAGCTTATGAGGAGAAAATGGCTCTAGGCATTGAGTTCTTCAGAGAGTACTTTCCTACTTTTAAAGACTTTTTCGTCAGACTCGGTATACTTGAAGTTTATGCAGAGCTGAACCAAAATTCCAAAAAATGCTTACCTTTCCAATTTTTTAAAAGCACTCATATTACACAAACTTAACTTAATAACTTATGAATTTGTAATAGATACCGAAATCTACCGAAAAATGAATCCCGTTATCTAGGGAATTCCATCACTCCCTACTATAGAAGAGACGGAACTGCCTAGATATTCAGGATTGATTTGTAGGGATATTGTGAATATGGGTCAGCCCTGCTCTCAGTAGATAACAATTATCTAAATTTGAAAATCGTTTAAAGCCGTCACAAACGAAGATGGAGTTAAAGGAGAGTCCGATATATTCTTACATATAAACCAACCCCCAGAAGGAGGTGAATGCACTTTCTCTCCCAACGAGGGAATGGCTTTGATGGACAGGTTTAATGTAAAATGCAGTGATTGGATTGACCCTGAGGAAAAACCAATTGAATATTATGCATTTTGGGCTCGAAATCAAGACACAGGAATAGTTCAGTTCTTGATGTATGGTCCCGACAGATACGCCACTCTTACCCTTCCATACGGAAACTTTACGATCGGCGCTGACATCAAAGATAAAGAGGGAGCTCTCACTCGAGTCAATATTACTGACATCAGCACCACTTTACCCACAAGAAAAATGTTCGATACTTTCATGCAATCAAAGTCTTTGGATAACACCGACGCAGCCGGAGATCAGGTCTAATAATAATAATAAAACATGGTTCTTATTTCAATTATTATTAATATTCATTAAAAAAGGCACAAATGAACATGGTCACTCAAGCGTTGTCATCCCTAATGAATGTTCGCATGCCCAGAAATGATCCGACAACTACTACTACTACCACTACAACGACCACAACGACTACGACAACAATCGCATCCCCTGTAAGTGATGAGCCAACAGAAAAGGAATTGGAAGAGGCAGCTAAAACTAGAGCGAGGATGGTCAAGTCAGTTGAGGCCATCATGAATATCGATACTTTAAACAGTTTAGAACAAATTGGAAGTGCTTTGACATCACTGGCAGGACGGGGTGATGGTATCGATAATGAAGCGAAAGAAGTGATAATTAAATTATTGAACAAAACTGTGTCGATGGCCACTAATATTCAAGTGGAAAGTCCTCAACAACTCATTGATTTCCTTACTGTAAGATTTAAAGATATAACTTGGTCTTTATTAATAAACAAATTTTGTTAGTTCGCTGTCGGAACTATGGGTGGAATCGTTAATGTGAGACAATTTCTTATTAATGACATTCTATTGAATTTATTTTCCGCAGCGAATGACTGAACAAATCATTTCTGGAGTGGTTTTGCCAACCGATCGCTCAAAGGCTTGGAATCTCGATTATAATGTGGAAGTTCCTGATGAAGATGAAGAGCCAGGTGCTTATTAAATAATACCAAAAATTTGAATCTTTATTGCAATTGTAAAACATATTTCAGATTACATTTTGGACAGTAAGACCTCAATCAATGACGCGCTCGAAAAGGCTGTCATTCAATCGGAAAGAAAAGCCGCAGAATTACAAATTAGATCAATGATTGAACTGACCATCAAATTAGTTCTTTCGATGCTTAGGAATATTGTTGTGGGAGAAAAGCCTATTGAGTTCGTGGCTCCGAGTGGTCTCACTCTCACAATCGCTATGTCAGTCTTTTAAATACATTTATCCTTGATGATAATTAAAATTTGATTTAATTGGAAGGTATCCGAAGGGCTTACTATCTAACCAGACCATAGAACACGGAGCCGCCACTTACATATTCCCTGAAGTCTGTGATATTTTAGTCAATAATGAGGAGTGCACTGGCAATGAAACACTTGGAACACTTGTGAGTACTTTGTAATTCATGTAATTGTATGAGAACTTGATCTTGGTCATTTTATGCAATAGGCTGTGTCGTGGCCGGCAATTCTCGAGTCCTATGGTAATAGTGTTGATCTGCTGTCGGCCGACACAAAGACATTGCAATTACTTGTTCTCAACGAAAGTCTTCATATATTAGAAGTGAGAAATACGAGCAAAAGCTTCAGTATAATTGTTCCGAGAAAGGGATCAGACAGTTCTGAAACTGAGGCCTTACCGGATCCAACTTATGTGGTACCCAAAATCAAGTGGTATGAACAAATGGTTTACCACCAGTTTATGGTGGAAAAAGCAGACTCTGCAGTCAATATAGAGGTGGGACCAACTAATCCCGATTCAGAGTTATTGCTTTTTATCAAATATCGGGAGAAACCGATGTATGACTACTTCGACATTTTGATACCTCTCCGAACAATCAAATCGAAATTCACCCAAACGTTTGACATTTTCCTCTCCAATCAAATTATTAATAATAGGACCGGATTTTTCTACGCCGGAGTCGTTGAAGTCAATCGAACTGAATTGATGCAATCGAGTGAAGCTTATTTGCTCGAGGAGATTATCGTCAACGAAAATACATCCCTCACTAATTATACGGCCGGTGCTTCAAATTATACTATTCCTGGAATCACTCGAGAGTTCACAACAAATTACTCGATGAGAATATTTACTTCTGGCTGTTATTTCTATGATTACCATAAAAAGATTTGGTCGGCCGACGGCTGTTTCGTTAAGAGTGCCAACCAATTGATGACTCACTGCAAATGCAATCATTGTATGAATCAAATATATTACACATTAGAAAACAATTAACCAACATAACTGACCAGATGTCAGTAATTGTCCCAACTTGAAATGATTAAAATATTTTAGCTTATACCCAGGTTCATATCAAAACTTGAATGAGTAATTAATAAGTTGTTTTCTTAAATTAAATCCCATAGAATAGATTGAATAAGGTTTTTGAATTTTATATGGATCTCTTTCAGTGACATCATTTGGTTCTGGGTTTTTCGTGATGCCCAACTCTATTGACTTTTCCTATGTGTTCGCAAACGCGGGTTTTGCGGATAATGTGACTATTTATTTAACGATTGCAATCACTTTATGTCTGTACGCAATACTCATAATATGGGCCCGTCGTGAGGACAGGAATGATTTGATGAGAATCGGTGCCACTCCACTTCCTGACAACGAACCTAATGCTAAATATCTCTATGAGATAATGGTATTCACGAGTGACAGAGACGCCGCCGCCACTGATTCTAAAGTATACTTCATTTTGTCGGGAGATGAGGACGAGACTGAAGTCAGACATTTTGAAGACCCCCACAGAAAAATATTCAGAAAAGGAGCCACAGATTCGTTCGTTATGGCTGTTCCGCGCAAATTAGGAAGGCTCAACTACTGTCGCATTTGGCATGATAACAGCGGAAGTGGAAAATTCAGATCCTGGCACTTGAGCTTCATTCTTGTCAAAGACGTCCAAACGGGAGAAAAATTTGAATTTATTTGTAATAAATGGTTGGCTGTTGAAAAGGATGACGGATCAGTTGACCGATTATTACCAGTTGCGGGAATAGGAGAGGCCACTGAGTTCTCTCATTTGTTCCAACAGACAACACAAAAGAATTTAGCCGACGGTCACCTCTGGTTCTCTGTATTTATGAGACCCCCTCGGAGTCGATTCACTAGAGTTCAAAGAGTCTCGTGTTGTATGGCTTTGCTCTACCTCTCGATGTTAGTGAACGCTATGTGGTATCAGAGAATTCCTCCCAAACCTTCGAGTGGGCTCGACTTTGGGCCATTCACACTATCGCCCGAACAGATAGGCGTTGGATTCTTTTCAAATTTGATAGTATTTCCGCCGACATTCTTAATCATATTCTTCTTCCGAAAGTCAAAACTACGAAATCTGAGGCCATCGCGTATTAGTGAAACTCTTAAGAAGCAAAACATTAGATTCCGTCAGTCGAGTGCTAGTAGTCAGAGATCTTTGACTGGAAGCGTCAAAAGTAACAAAATCGGTTCGACCGCAGCATTAGTTAATGTCAGCGATGAAAACAAAAATTCTTTTGAAATGATTTCTAGTGAAAAGAGAATTGGAAAGAGGTCAATTAAGAAGAAGTCGAAGCTAATGCTGCCTTATTGGTGCAGGTACATTGGTTGGGGGCTGTGTGCGCTATCCATACTTGTTTCCATCTTCTTTTTGTGGGCGTATGGAATACAATTCGGTCAGTATTTTAATGAATATTTCGTGAAATTTTATTAAAATTGTATGGAATATAAGGCGATGAGAAGACACGCAAATGGATAACATCTTTGATTATATCGTTCTTCGCCTCTATTTTGGTGACACAACCGATAAAAGTGTTTATAACAGCAATGATTTTGTCAACGCTTTTCAAATCTCCTGACACTGATGTTGACGATGGCGAAGATGATGAAGAAGAGCTTGACATTGATTTGCTCAATGATGAAGAATGGCTTCATTGTGTTACACCCGTTAGAAAGAAAGATCGCTCCCGAGTTTACAGACCGCCAAATACGACATCATTGGAAAGGGCTAAACTCTTGAGACTTAAAGAATTGAAAATGACTGCAATATTAAAGGATATTTTCTCTTATCTATTCTTTCTGTGGATTCTAACAGTTGTTAGTTATGGTAATAGAGATCCGAACGCTTTTCTAATGAAACAAACATTAGTCAACACTTTCGTCGACGGAGCAAATGGCGGCGAAAACTTTATGCAGGTTTCAAATGAAAAATCGTTATGGTCTTGGAGTAACTCAACTTTGATCCCTGGTCTTTTGATTGGAGAATGGTCTGAGTTGTATTTGAAAGCTCAGAATATTTATGAATTTTTAATTGTTAGGTATAACGGATATAAATCCTATGGATTGAGAGGATTTCTAAACGATAGGGTCAATAGAATGATGGGATACGGAGTACTTCGACAAATCAGAGTTAAGCCCAATACCTGTGAAGTGGAAGAACGACTAAAAAGGCTTACTTCAGAGTGCAGAGCATTTTCAAATATTATTAATGAGGACCGAAAGAGCTATAGAATCGGATGGACTCAGGAATCAGAGATATCTTATATCAATGAATCACTTCCTATAAGTCGAAGCGGACGTCTCAACCCTTCAAAGAGCAAAAAAGATGAATGGAATTACAGAAAGCCTTCGGAATTAGATGGGCTTCCATTCTGGGGTGAGTTTGACAACAAATTAAGATTCAGTTCAGAGACATCCTTTCGTTTATCCTATTAATGCCAAGTTTAGTTTGAAAAATTAAAATATTTTTATTTAAAACGATAAGAATGAATAGAATGAGAAAGATATTTTTTGTTATATTATTATTTGTCTAAAATCTACAATCTCTGTATATTAATTCGAGAAACCACTCTCATAAAAACGAATAATAATAATAATAATAATAATAATAATAGACTTAATAGACTATATACTGAAATTTATTAATAGTATATTAAGGGACATCCTCATTTCAGATAGAGCATATTATTGTACAGATTTGTATAGATTTTCCTAATAGAATAGAGAAGTAAGAAGACTATTTTTATCGAGATAGAAAATAATATAATTAAATTTAATTCTAAGGCAAACTCGACGTTTACAGTGGAGGCGGTTATGTAATCGCTCTAAAGGTATGTAATCTAATCCTTAAAATTTTCCAGATTTCAAAATTGACTATAAATTAGTGGCCAACGAATTATGAGTTATGAGTTATGTTATGTCCAAATCTCTTTATTAATGATATCTCTTATTTCTATGCAATTTGATATATGTTTTCAAATAAATGCCACAATTTTTGCATCGCTTACGTCAATCCATTTTCTAAATTTGTTTGTTTGTCGTAGAATAACACTAAAGCCATGACTTTATGTAATTTAAGAACAATAAGAGACTTACTTTAAGATTAAATATCAATTCTGATCAAAACAAACAAATAAATCCATTTTTTAGAAAATAATGGATTGAAATCACTTCAATGTTTCCATTAGTTTTGAAACTTAAAAGACTTGCTTTTTATTAGAAATTATGTGACATTTTCAGCATTAAATTTCTTTAAAAAAACTTTAAGAATTACTACAATACATATTATTTTTAATATTTTTGAAGCTTAATATTTTTTAAATTTACAATTTTAATGAATATAAATTTATTTTAAAAAATGAGAATGGCAAAAAATTATATACACCTGAGAGCATTTTGCTTTACAAAAATTTAAAACCAAAAATCATCAAATTTCATACTTTTTAGTAAAAGCTGAATAGAGTTAGTATTTTAGAACTAAAAGGTATTTCAAAGAAATCTAAACCTCTGACGTCAAACAGATGTAAGAATTTCGAGATCTATCATAGAAAATGTAAAGTTTATAATGAAATGTTATCTTAATCCTAGCGCCTGATCCTTATCTTAATCCCTATACGTATTTGATATTAAACCCAGGACCAAATTTGAAAACAGGTTCAGATTTCTTTGAAAGACTCTTTAGTTCACCAAATCGGTTTTATTTGTATTAATGGCTATTAACTAAATTTATTGTATCTAACCCTATTTAAACTTTATCTGAGCGAGAAACATCTAATTTATGATAAAAGGGTGGTTTGTTGGAGGTCCACCATTTCGTTGCACCCGTTGATCATGTGTACATTATGTGTACCATTATATAGATTTATTAGTTCTATTTATTACTATTACTTTATTTGTATAAAAATTGAATTTTGAATGTGAAGGGATCTCGCGATGAGTTGTCGGAAAAGATAAAATCATTGAAGAAAAACAAATGGATCGATGGCCGAACCCGAGCTGTGTTTGCCGAATTTTCCTGTTATAATGCCCAGGTCAATCTTTTCGGTATAGTTTCAATGGTACTGGAATTTCAGCCTGGTGGCGGTATTATACCCAACTATAGAGTAGATGTGGTGCGACTGATGCGTTATCACCAGGGTTTCGGTCTTTTCATAATATTGTGTGAATTGACCTATGTGGCATTTATTATATTCTTCACAGTAAGAGAGTTCAAGAATTGGCGCAACCAGGGCAAATCTTTTTTCAAAAGCTATTGGAATTGGGCCGAAGTGGTCATCATATGCCTCTCGTATGCAGCAATGTTTCTCTATGTGTACCGAATCATTTTAACCAATGAAATATTGAAAATCTTTGACACGACTCACGGCAACGGATACGTTAAGTTACAATACGTGACGACAATCGACGAAATGTTCGGTTATATAATAGCCTTCACAACATTTATTGCAATCATTAAATTCATCCGAATATTGCGATTTAATAAAAGAATGGGTATTTTGTACTCAACTCTCGCCCAGTGTTCTAAAGATCTGAAGTCGTTTTGCATCGTATTCTTAACCGTTTTCTTCGCATTCGTTCAAATGTTTTATCTTTTGTTTGGACTTCAAATAAGTGATTTCTCCTCTTTTGTGGTAAGTCTTAAGTCTTTTTACATCAATTTCTTATCTCTTTTTTGTGTTTCAACTTTTGATTAATTGTTTGTCAGAATTCGGCCGAAACAACATTTGGAATGGTTACAGGTATTTGCACAACTGTTCTTTCTCTCGCTACAATTATTATATTTTTCTTTATCTAAAAGTATCTAGATCAGATATGAATAAACTAGTCAAACTCTTATTTTAAGTCTACCATTAGTTTCAAAGATTATTAATATTCCTAAGGAATGAATAAATATTAATAAATTGCATAAAATATATGCAAACAAATATTCGATTAAATCAAATGATAAATAGTTTGCGTAGAATAGAGTCTAGTATAGTATAGACTATAGACTCTATAATAAAATCTATTATGTGTTTATAACAAAAATAGCTCAAAACCCATTGTGGCTTCAGTTTTCTGAAAGGCTCTAATTTAATGGGTATCTAAGTTACAAATTGAAACTCAATTTTTCAATTAATATCTACATTATGTATAGAAAGAGTACTCCAATGCACATCATTATAAACCAAAATAAATAATTATCTTGGAACAAATCTTCTCATCCAAAGCCTCAAACATTCTCTAAATTTAGATTGATCATTAGATAATTTATTTGATGCAAATACAATATTAATGATTATTATTTGATTGATAGGAAAGTTTGATTTCGATGCCATTTGCGCGGCCTCTCCAGTGTTGGGTCCGTTGGCTTTCTTTGTGTTTGTTTTGGTGGCGGCTATTGTTTTAATAAACATTTTCCTGACTCTAATAATAAGTGCATTTGAAAGCGTCAAACACGACGTTATGAAACAGAATAATGAATACGAAATCATGGATTTTATGGTCAGAAAAGTTAAGGTAATGTTCGGTTTGGCGAACGCTATGGATCCCAATATCAATGCTCTGGATAAAGACGACGGCTTTAGTAGTATTGAGGAACAGTTGACTCTTTTTCCGGATAAAATCGATCGACTCTTGCATTACATTAATGACATGTATTTTGACGGCAAACTCGATGTCGACAGTAAGAGTGCTATCAAGAGAATGGGTTTAATGAACAGAGCGCGTGTCACACCCACACCGACCACTACCACCAACGCTACTGATAGACATCGACGAAGAGGAATGCGTGGGCGTAAAAGTGAGGCGAACATCACTCGATTAGCTCAGCCCAGAATCACTGTTCTTGATTGGATGGAAGTAAATGAAGAATTAGAAAACAAGACTAATAAATAATCTTGATTTCAACCGAAATTTCTTTCTCACTCTTCCCTATTGATTGACAATATGTTAAATATTTACTCGAATCTACAATTACAGCAATTTATTCGAAAATAGCAAAAAACGAGAGATTCAAGTTATTTGGGTCCACAACATTTAATTTAATTAACTCTTCACTAATTCTGCCTTCACTTCACTTATTGATGTTAGAGATAATTGAAAACACTTTTAATTATCACTTTTAGAACTAATAATTAGAAAACACTTCGAAATTAATTCTATTCAAAAGTAAACAAAAATAAATATTATCAAAATCAAGTGCTTATTAATTTTTTTTAGTATTCTTTAAAGTTTGAGTAAGCAACAATAAATTAAAAATAGGATAGGAATAAGTCAAATAACGCTCAGTCATATATGTTGATAAAATTAATACTTAAATATTGACTAGAGCATTGCTTCTGTACAATAGTATCAATCAATTATGAATAAAGTAGTGACAGGTAAGTACTCAGAGCTCACCTTATTTTGAAAACTCATTTTTTATTGCAAAGTACTTTATTTTAATAAAATTGTTTGGAGAGCTATTCCTACTCTATTTTGAGGAGCAATTGGCGAAATCAGTTTGAGTTTTGAGCCAAATATCTTTTTTATCTTGGCATGTCATCCATCGAACTTTGCTTTCATACAAATTCTTATTAGAGACCAACCATTTTGAACGACAGTCACATTTAAATGGATTATATTTAACGGTTAACACAATATTATACTTTGGGCTAAGAATTGGTTCGAAAAAGTGTTGATCCAAATATTGTATTTGATTTGCGCTCAGATCGATGTCGATTTTGGCTGAACTGTTCAGTAATGTCAATGAGAACCAGTTGGGAGCAAATGAACTGGAATTCAATTTATTCGAATCGATTGCTATGAAAGCTGTAGTTATGTTAGCACTCAATACAAAGGCTGAGTCGTCCACAAAATTAATTTTGTTTTGTCCCAAATTAATAGACTTTA
Organism: Fuscozetes fuscipes; assembly: GCA_034702105.1. NCBI lineage: Eukaryota > Metazoa > Arthropoda > Arachnida > Sarcoptiformes > Ceratozetidae > Fuscozetes > Fuscozetes fuscipes. The sequence continues at coordinate 15,363 of JAQGCS010000752.1, forward strand.
GTTCTGGTAAATCAACAAATGTTTTGCTTTCAATTCTTGTAAGGTTGTTTTCCCTCAGGTTTATATAACTAAATTCAACAAATTTGCTATAATTTGAGTTAAATACTCCATTTGGTAGACTGGAAATGGTGTTCTTCGGCAACAGAATGTATCGAATTCTTTTGAATTTTGTCATTAAATCAAAGATCTGGCTCTGATTAGTCCAAGAATTTGAGAAATTAAGGTTTTGACCCACATCGATTATCTCAACGCTTTCTCCACTTCCAGAGAATGCTTTGTCCGATATTTGAGTCAAATTTTTGTTATCCGTAATCGATATGCGATTGAAAGCCACAGATTTGAAAACGTCTTCAATTTTTTTAATCGAAGTGTTATATAAAGAGAATTCCGCGAAAACAGAATTATTTCTCCTGGAATCCAATATTTTGGAAATATTTGTCAAATGAAAGTCTCCCCAAATATTTTCGCAAAGAATACTATTGTGAAGACATTTACACGGCTTTAAGTCAGGCAATGATTCGCACAACGATTGAAAGTCAAATGTTTTTGTGTTTACGATTAAAAAAATCGAGAGAACAGCACAACAAACACTTCTTACAAACCAAAAGTGTTGCTCTCCTTTGATAAATGACATTGTTTTCCAATTATTTGTTAACTGAAAAAGAATCAAAATGATTGAGATATTCTTGGCCTAAATAGTAAATTATTAAATTAAATATCCAACTTTTTCCTAACATAATTATGTTCTTGGTAATTTAATAAAGTAGAGTCAATTCTCTCTTAAGCCTTAGGATAAAACTTACCCTTAAATTAGTGGCAAAAATTAGACGAAAGGAAGTGATTAATGAATTTTTAAATAAGGTTTTCAATTAGAGGAACAATTTTTAGACCATTGAAGTTAAGGTAAATCAAACTTCACTTTTTATCAATTTAGTTAACACTAGAACTCCAAACATATTTTATCGACTTAGATTCCCTACATAGTTTTTCTGTCGCAGTATACATATACATATATATATGCGTGTGTGTGTGCCTAAAATTTAATCATTATAATGTTTATTCCTATTTTATCCAAAGTAAAAATGATTAATTTTTATAATCGAAATGATTAAAATTAAACTTTTAACTTTGAAACATTGGTCATTAATTCCAAACAAAGTCTCTCTAAAATATAACTATTTAATAGCTAGTATTTGGCCTTTGACCTCAGCATATAAGATGGTTTATGACTGGAATTCAAGCTTATATGGAATACTTATGACATGATCTAACAATTTATGTAATTATATGAAAAGTTGGAATTTAATTTTAATAATTTTTGGATTTTTATATCAAGAAATAGCATGGGGCAAAAGTCAAGAAATGACAACATTTAATTCATACCGGCTTAATTGTAATTAATTATTAGTAATTTTCTGTTGCAACTGTCTACAAATTTGGGAATTTAAGTGTTAAAACGATTGATTAAAATTTCTACCATCACAAAACATCGGGGCACATACAAAAATCACATTTCAATTAAGCTCTTTAAGATTATATCGAATTTATTGCAATTTGGACTATTTAAGTGTACAAGTATCAAATAAGAATTCAATTCAATCAGTTAAAAGCAATGAAGTGGTTATTGTGATAACTTTGTTGGGTATGATATCTCTAAATGAAAACAACAAAAAACTGATAAATTAAGAGAAAAATTAATATCATGGCTAATAATTATAAATTATATATATATAACTACCTCTGGGTAAAATAGATGGCTAAGGTCAAAATTTTGCATGTTGATTACATATTGACCCTCAATCTGATTAAATTAAATTAATTATTATACTCAATTCAGTTAAAATCTACAATGTACACTGCAGTGCGTACCTCATTTTCAAGTGGATATGTTAAGGTTTTGAGAATTCAGTAAGGGTTCTCCAAAATTTTTGAGTACAGCCATACAATACAATACAATACAATACAATACAGCTAATTTTCGAGTACAGGGAAGTTATAGCCATACCCCTACCATACGTTCACTGATGTCCTAAAGTTGACTCAAAGTTTTTATTTTTATCAATAAAAAAATAGAATAAAAGATAATAAAATTATATATCTTCTAAGAAAATTCAACAAAATTCTAATGTCTTTCGCAATATGAATGCTAAACCTATGAAATGGCCTAGAGTCAAACCGATTTCAAACAGAATTTCATTTTAAATATTTATTAGAACTAGAATTGAAAAGTCAACTCCTACCTTTTTATCGATTATCTAATGTGATGACATTACTTTAAAACTTATATAATTCTAATTTGCTTTACTCATTTATTGGCTTTAGTTTTTTTCTAATTCTAGAATATGTAAAATTAATTTATAATGAATTTTTGAAAATATTGTAGTTGTGTATGGCCAAGTACTCTTTTACCACACATATAGAATGTATGGTCAGTCAACTCTTACTCTTAGAGTATGAGTGAATGCATTCATTTGTTGTACTTTTTATTAAGAGATCAATCATTTAAATGTAGTCCAGAATATGTCACAAACAATATTAACGACTTCTCCTATGGATAAACATTCAATACTTGATTGCATTTCTCTCACAGAGTATTGACTCAAATGTAGAGTCTATTGATATAATTGTGAACTGACATCAAAATTGGTCACAACTATAAGTTATATAGTCTACTAGTACATGTAGTGTATAATACATATTGCATATTCTTATCAACTGATTGTAAATAAAGCGAATCTTTTGACAAAATATTAAAAACAAATTACTTGCAAGAGTAAAATATATAATCCTATTCAATGGCTTATTATTTCAAATTAAAATTTAGCAAATCTAATATACTAATAATTCAATTAGTTGAAAATTTTATGAGTACAGTCGAACCTCTCAGTTGTGTCATAAAATTTATCAAAAAATTCATCTAGCAACAGGGAGAGTACACAACAGAGAATAATCACAAATTCTTATTAAAATCTAATTCAGGGGTTAATTAGTAACTTTTAGTAATAGTTTTACTCATTTACAAGTTATTTTTAATAGTTACCATTAGACCAGGGATGTCCAAAGCTCGGAGGCTCTAGGGAGGCTAGGGGGTGGTATGCCAAAAGTCGCTCGGCAAAAAACTCGCATGGGTGACCAAGGTACAAAAATTTGCGCCGGGGTATACCTGTAATGTTAAATTTTTCACTACATCGATAGAATGTAGTATATAGTTTTGTGCTTCACCCCACCCACCCCTCCCGCCCC
>JAQGCS010000753.1:0-18599 GCA_034702105.1 Fuscozetes fuscipes
CTCATTCTTTGCTGAGTATTGAACACAAAAACTAATAATATTTGTGTCTTTCATACGAAAAGTATTTTTTTTCCACTAATATACTCAGTATATAGACATAAATTGAGTGGACATTAGCTCCAAGGACTGACTTCATATCATAAGAGGGGAGTGATATAAATGCAAGAGAGAGAGAGAGAGAGAGAGAGAGAGAGAGAGAGAGAGAGGGAGAGAGAGAGCTGACAATAAAATTTGAAAACTTAAATTTTTAATAGAAAAATTGGAAAAATCTAGGTTTTTTAAGCAAAAAAGTCAAAAGAAAAATTACAAAGGGGGACCAAGGTATAGAACAAAGGAGTGGGTATACCTGTAATGTTAAAATTTCGAAAAAATTATAGGGGGTTTTGCTTATTTTTCGACTCAGCGAGCAACCCTCTGGCCATCCCTGTAATAAAGCAAAATTCATTTTCTTCCACAAAAATAATTGTGAATCGATTGTAAGTTCACTAAATATGTGATCATTTATATTGTAGTGCAGACTATTAGTTAACAAATATTGATCACAACTATTGTTAGCGCTTAAGATCTTATAAATAAATCGATGAAAAAATATTAACTCAAATTTTTATCTCAATTTCGCCTTTTTTGTTAAATTGGGTGAAATCAAGAGTTTTCGCGACAAACGAATAATGGTTTATATAAATTGTAAAAAGTGATTAAACGCAAGTTCTAAATGTTCAATAATGACCAAGGTGCAATTGAGCATTTTACACATTGCCAATTAATTATTTATTATGATTTCTCAATGAACACAATATAATTAAGAAATCTTAAAATTTACCTGAATCTATTATTTCTTATGTAATATTTATAATTTATGTTCTAAAATGTTTGCGTTCATTGAAAATAGAGAATAAATGACTCCAATTGTGTCTCAAATAGGTTTTGGTGATATTTACTTTAGATGGCGTCAAACTACATTCTTGCAGAACACTCTTTTCAAATAATAACTTAGTAATTCAAATCAATGATTTGTTGACTGTCATAAAAGCATTCAAAATATTTTGAATTAAAATTCCCAGAATTGCAATCAACGATAAAATGAGGATTCTTCTAAAGCCAGACCCTTTAATATAATGGTCATCATTATTCTACTAAAATATACTCTATATCAGAGATGGGCAAGGGGGAGGGTATTTCTACTGGGGTATAAAGGGAAGCTCGGATAGAAAAAATAACAATTTTACCCAACTCTGGACATCAAATAAAAAGATTTTCGTAAATTTTCAAAAAATTCTGGGGAAAAGGTTCAAAACTCTCCGGACTTGAATAAAAAATTTTGGGAAATTTAGGGAGCCAAATTTTTTCCCCGAAAATACATTTTAGAAGTCATTTGAGATGTCATGGAGGTAATCTAAGTTGATTTTGAGACAAATAAAAATACCCAATTATTGGAAAATACATACTTAATTGAGCGCTCCATTAGTCAAACTCGTGTGTAAATCAATCTCTAACTTATCGAAGTTAAGTAGTAAAAAGTATTGTTTTATATTTAACCTGCCACATCCTATGTTCAAAATATTAGATACAACAGTATTCATACTAAACAACAACAACTGTGGAACAAAAGAATTGAGTATATTAATAATGGTTTCTAAGATATTGCTTTGCCATGTTCATCTTCATCTAGTTAAGTGACAGGTCTTTTCAGTTCATAAACTTTGAGGAACGAATCAAATTCATGTGTATTAAGAAAAGAAAATTCGAATGAAGTCTCATATGATATGATATGAGTCATATCTCATTTTGAATTCTCATAAGAGCTATGAATAGTGTGTTTGGACGCAAAAAAGATCAGAAAATAAAAAGAATGCCTTTTCTATAGTTCCATAACTCAAATGTTTGGACACAATATAATATTGAAAATTCATCAAATATTGGAAGTTCATCAAAACCAGGAATGCCCAAGGTAGGGTTGACCTCTTACCACTCCCCTAGAGTCAAAAATTTTGACAACCCCCCCCCTCCCCCCTCTCCTAGAATTTTTCAAAATTTAACTTTACAAATACATCCCCTTTCAGCGCCGGGCGGAGTAAGGCGGCAAATTTTTAAAAATTTAAAACTCTTCTTCTATAGTCATCTAGCTTGGGCATTTCTGATTGAAACCAATGAAAAAGAGAATGTAAACAATTTATAAGACAAACATTAGTTAAAACATTTATTTACTATTAAATAAATTTTATTAATTTTTACTATAGTATTCATTTAATCCACTTAACCAAGAACATCTACGAAAAAGAATGAGCTCAATCGCTGACGAATTTTACATAGGATATAAATTTCTCAAAGCACCTTGAGTACTTTGTTAATTGTCGTTGTTGTTGTTATGCCTTGGATAGGGATAGAATGGGTGGAATGCGGAAATGTGCAAGGATATGCAAACATGTAAAACAATTTCGAAATAAAACTAAAACATTAGACATTTGATAAATTGCTTTTATTCAAACTGGTTAAACTATTTTTGCACTTTAGTTACGAAAGTAGTTTTATTTACTATCATTAAGTTGGATGTGTTTGGGTTGGGCTTAGACTTTACATAATGGACTTGAGTTGGGTTTAAATATTGTTCAAACTTTGAGCCCTACTTCAAATAAAAGTGTTTTCTAGACATTTCTATTCACCTTTCTCATTTGTCAATTTGCTTTGATAAAGATAACAGTAGTTACTGATACTGTCGGCCAAACCAAGATTGTGCAATTGCAAGATAAGTATCTTGTTCTTTTATTGAAATTGTGTTAATAACACTAACAAGTTATTATCAAATATTAAAATGCTTTTATAGATTTCATAAGCATTCAAATAAAAGAGTTGTAGTTCTCTATTGTCTCTCATTATTCACCAAATATATAAAGAAATGTGTAGGCATCCAATAGTATGAGTAATTGTTATGTTACTTTTATGCTATAACTTTTGTACTAGTCTAATTGCTTTCATATCCTTTCACACGAACTATGATTGTTAAGCAAAATATGCATAACTCTTATTTCTATAAATTGAATGTCAATCGCTCTCACAGATCAGTTGCAACTCTCTCCTTAATGTGTGCACATTATGTGTGTTAAATGTGACCATGGTCCTTCGTTAAATAAAATGTTTTAACTACAAAAACGCTTATCTACAAATGTTTCAATTTTAATATTAAATTAAAAGCAACTCTATTTGTTTGAGAGATTTGAACAAAGAGCATGCATAAATTGACTCAATATTCAATACAATAAATCAAAGAAAGCAAATATTTAATATTCTTAAGTTAAAAGAATTTTCAATAGAAACTAAATTAACACAACTTATATATGATGCGACATCTATTGCCATAGAATATAAGCCAGGTCTTATTATTTTATGTAATATTAATTTAATGGGTTTCATAAATTCTAATAAAATAAGTGCAGATTAGTTAGCATTTGAAACCAGATATTATTTCTATTTTAGTATTTTAATGTTGAGTCAATTTATATGATTTTAATTATGTTTTGTGGAAAACCTAAGATTTATTCTGTGCTTCTCATCTTTTTTTCAGATCAGATCCGAACTTTTCAAACCTCTGATACGATTCCGAGAATTTTCAGTCAAATCATATTAGAACAGAAACTCATCTCTAATTTTGAATATTAATTTAGGTTTTTTCTTTGAATATGTCCTAGTTTCAGATCTAAAGCAGGACATCTACTTATTTCAATCATTTATTTCTATTTCTTATTTAAACAAATCAAAGAACTGAAAACAAGAAATTATTCTAGCACATTCTGTAACTTATTTGTTAAGCGAAGGAGTCATACTTTTATTGTTCTATAATTATTCTATTTTGTGCAGGAATAAAAGCCTAAATAATAAACGCTTATCACGTCTTACTCATGAAATTATATATGACTCGATTATTAAGTTAATATTAGAATTAAGGAATGATTAATGAATGTTTGAACATGGAGAAACTTTGCGCAATTTAAAATCCATTAATGAAAATTAGTGACACTTATTATTAATGAATGAATTTTTAATAATCAAATAATTTTCAGATTCATAACAACTTTTAATATATTCAAAAATAAATAGTTTTAAAATTAATTATAAGTTTAATTAAAATTATTCACATTTAATGATTTACATTTACCAATAATTAATAACAGAATAATAACAGAATAAGGTAATTGTTAACAGAATAAGACAACTAGCAACAAAATTAGTTTTATCTAACACTTAAATCTAAAAATACAATTTTCCAATAGAAAAGCGAAAATTGTCGAAACAAAATACAGTCAAACTTTTATATAATCCTGCACCTGGTTCAGGGTTTATAATGAGGTAGGCATTATAACAAGGTTGATTTAACATTAGCTTCAATGGTAATGATTTGGAGATTTGAGAGATTATAACCAGGGAAGAATTATAGCCAAGTTTGTCTTAAGTTTATGTTTATGGTTTGTGTAATTTTGTGACAATAAGATGTGATATGCTGTCTATCATCAAACAGATTAGAATATTAAATAAATAAATGTATGTTTTCATCGATCAACTATCGAATTGATGAAAGTTTTATGAATCTTGGAATTCATGATATATATTGAAAATTGAGGTCCAATTCGATTCCTTTCAACAGCTGCTCGTTTTGACAGCTTTTGATCCTATATTGAAGTGTCGTTTGCTTTGACACATATAAGCAGACGAACGGATCCCCGGATCGATACACAACACTGTCGTTTGGTTTACACCTGAAATGTCAACATATTCATTAAATCCACTAAAATGGAGAGAGAGAGAGAGAGAGAGAGAGAGAGAGAGAGAGAGATGGGTTGAGACTGGCCTATGGAGATGTGAACTTTAAAGAATCTATTAAATTTATCCAAATATTGTTAAATAATTAATGATTGTTTTATTATTGTTAAGTGATTGTCAACGAGAAGACAGACTGCTTTCAAACGCTACAGACGGGGAAAGTGCCCGAAATCTTTGGGAAATGAGTTGTGATTTAGTGAAACTCGAAACTCACCTTAGAATTAATTAAATATTAAAAATGATTTCCATATTAAAAATCAGTTAATATTTAATTGAAAATTAATAAAAATAAAAAACATTTTTAAATTAAATTTTAAGCATATTTTAAGCGAATAAGAAAACAATTTAATTTTGGACAATATTTAATGCAAATAAGAGATAATAAATAATTAATAAAAGGCTACAAAATTGACACAAAAATAAGCTTATTTTTGATTTAAGTTTTATTTGAATCCAGGTTATTATCGGCTGATGTGATTTGAAATTTATTCCTTAGAGCTCATTTCGAAAGTGTGAGTTTCATGTTAGCACATTTATTAGTTATTAGAATTTGTTTTCATTAAGGATAAATAGGAATTGATCAAGTTACCTGGCGGATGGGTTAAACGACAAAACTATTATACAACTATACTAAATATTCCACAAATGTATTGAAAAATCAGTTAAATCGACGACTGTTTCGAATTCAACAGTCCTTCAGATATGAGTTGTTTTGAAAATTATTTATAAATAATTCTTTTATACAAATTATGCAACTTTTTGCTTGCACCAAGGATGACCAAGTTCGATGGCTCTAGAAAGTGATCTAAGGGGGAGTCTTGCCAAAACTTTCGACTCCAGAGAGGGTAAGGGGTCAATCCCCTTTTTGGCCATCTCTGAGCTTGAACCAACTTTTTAAAATTGTAAAAACATACAACATATTTATTATGTAGTTTTTCACTACATCGAAAGAATGTAGTATATAGTTTTGTGCTTCAGACCACCCGCCTACCCCCCCCCCTTTCTAAAAATTTGAAAGTTAAAATTCATTGTTGTAGACAGTTTTAGAGCAATTTTAAAGAGAAAAGGATTTGAGGTTGTTCTAGCTGATATTGAGCTACCTGAGAGAGAATATTGATAATAAACAAGAATGTGCCTAAATCCTCGTGAGGATTTGGGCATATTCTTGGGTGAATTGAGAGAAGCAAGTTAATTTTGGCTATAGATGTAGTGCTATTAGGTTTGAATCGAACCCTTGTTTATGATTTCTCTCGAGGGTGTCTAGGGGGTGGTTTTTCACTAAAAATTTGCCAAATTTAAAAAAAACAAAGGGTAGTAAGGTCAAAATGCAGGGGTGGTAAACTTAAAATTTTCGACTCTAGGGAGTAGTAAGAGGTCTACCCCCTCCCATTGCATATCCCTGCTCTCATCGCTCACTCACTTTGAGGAAAGAATAGTATTTCATTTAAAAGCTTATCAGATATTTGAGTTTCATTTCTATCTCACCATTGAAAGCGATTTAGTTCTTAATGAATTTCAAAATCGATTTCTAAGAATAGTTTTTTTTATCTCTTATTATTGAAAACAAATTTTACTTGAGTCTCAATTAATCATTTGTGAGATTTATTTCAAAATTAATCCTGGTATTAAAATAATGGGACAAATGTTCATTAAATGGAAAAAATTGTCTCATTATTTCACTATATAATTTATATACTTCCACAGAATAATTAATCACTCTGGATATTTAAATGTCAAAACAAAGCATTTGATTTCAACAACTATTGCCCAAAAAGGGGGCATAGCCTAAATACCTCCCAGAGTTTTTAGCTCGGCTAGAAATCTTTTGAGTTTGATGGCGCCAAAACAGGGATGCCCAAGCTTTTCGGCTCTAGGGGAGGGTAGTCTAGAGGGTAGTTTTTTTCAATTTGCCACCAAAAAAACCGAAAAAATGTGCCGCCTCGCTTCGCTCGGCAATAAAATTAAGTTGGGGACCAAGGTAAAAAATTTTCCCGCCCGCTTCACTCGGCGGGAAACACAAAAAGACGTAAGATCAAAATGCGAGCCGCCTCGCTTCGCTCGGCAGCGCGGTGGGGGGGGGGGGGTATACCTGTAGTGTTTCAAAATTCTAGGGGGGGGATAAAGCCAAAATTTTCGGCTCTTGAGGAGTAAGGCCTATATCCCCCTTGGGCATCCCTGCCACCAAAATAACCCCCAAAATACCTCAATTTTTCCACCATTGGCAATTATTGAATAAATAAAATAATCCGAGTTTTCAAATAAAAAAATTGAACTTGAAAAATATCTTGTAGCTTATGTTTGTCCTGAACAAAATCTTAAAAGAAGAGTAATTTTAGCATTCACACATACAGCTTCTGGCATTTGACTTGCACTTTCAATACATATTTAACATTAAGCCTGATCCACTGAGCGATCCACGTCGATCCATTAATCATGTAAAATATTTAAAATTTACAAGCACTTTATGCTTTCAAGTGGCACTATACTTTATGCCCAAAAGGTTTTCTTATTAATGAATTTGTTTTGAACTTGGAAAACACATTATTATAAATTTTCATTCCTTATAACCAACACTTTTTTGCTCAGCCATCAATGGACAGACCTCTCAAAGCATTGCAACACTTATTCCGAGAACTCATCAAATGGTATACATAACAATAAAGGAAACTTATGGCAAGTATCAACTATTTAGGCACATTCATAGACAACTTTATGTTATCTATTTAGAGTTATCTTACGTTAGAGATATTAGTAAAACTTAAAATATTCCTTATATAAGAAACGGGCTCGATTCTGGGTCAATGTATATTTTATGTCATAGAAAACTTATTGTATAAGAGAGATAATTTCTAAATAGGAAACCATCTAATAACGTCCGGAAATACAAGAAAAATGAATGTGCCATTGTAATCTATATCTAAAGTGAATACCTTGTGTAAAAATTCAGCTGCTAACAACCACGGGAAAGGTGTTTTCTGGCCACTTGAATATGTTAATAAAAGAAGGAATTTGTAAGATTAAAGAAGAGTAGAATTCATTTATAAAAGCTTAATCGCACAGTTCAGTTAATTTGAGTTTTAGTCGGAGTCCAAGAATTATTTGAATATTCGATAATCAATAATATATAACACTTATAAAGTTTTAAAAATATATATCCATTGACTTTATTGGCTAAAATTTTCAAATAATTGAATTTGTGAAATTTATTTCGGAGCAGTGATCGTTAAATGTCATAAAATTGTCATAAATTACACTGAATGTAGTATATAGCTTTGTCGTTCTCCCCCGAACATCTCTGAATACGATAGTAATTGGTTTTTGAATACATTTATTCATATTTGAGGTTTTAAACAAAATAAGTATATAAGTTATTTATCAAATAATTTTAACATTGATCAAATATCTATTGTAGTAAACTGACTCGGTCTTGTGCACACGTGTCAAAAATATATTTTAAAACAAGGTGTTATATTTATTTCGTTACAATTTTCTAAAGATAATTCATGCATGTATAATAAATGCACTTATCGCGCTTATTCTTACCAAGATCAGATTACTGAATAAATGTTTCCTTAAATGTTTCTCTTACTCAACTTGAAGAAATAGACACTCCATTTCGACTTAACTTTAAGCTATACATGATCATAGTCGATCAAACGCTCTCTTGTTTTTTATGCGCATGCAATATTTAGAGAGTTTGTGGGGGTGGATATACTCGCATATAAAAGTGAGATTAGAATAAATGAATACTATTTTCTTTGAGAACTTCTGAATTCTTATTCAATAGTAAATTGATTTTATCGATAAAAATATATTTGATTCAAAAGATAAGTAAAATTTATTTATTTATTTATTAAATATTTTTATACAATATTTAAATAAATGGATGAAAATATGATTACATCTGAAATGTTTGACACAAATAACAAAACAATTTTCGAGGGGTTTGAGGACAGCATTCAACTAATCATTAATTGTCTTCGAGTTGTTCTCAACGTTAAGCAAAAGCAAAAATTGTTTGCAAAGAATTCATGGGAAGTATTGCCGCCGAATATCACCACTTCTGAGATTCAACTGATGGACGACTATATGACTCATCTGAATAGTTATAATCAGACAATACTTCTTCAGCTGATCCGACGGTATTGCAATAGTTCATTGAATGAGACAATAGAAGGACCGAATGAAGAAAAGAAATTTCCATTTGGGGACGAGTGGTATGTCGTAAGCATTTGGTCCGTAATATTCGTCTCAATGGTATTGTTCGCCATTTTTGGCAATTCGTTAATCATTTGGATAATACTTCGCCAGAAAGTGATGCGAACAGTGGTTAACATATTTTTGTTGAACCTGACACTATCCGATTTGTTGACCGTCTCATTTAATGCCACGTTTAATTTTGTCTTTATGCTGACCGGTGACTGGCCTTTCAGTTACGCCTATTGTGTAATCAATAATTTCATCAGTAATCTGACCATTGCTTCTTCGGTAAATAATGTTTTTTCATGCTTCATATTTAGTAAATAATGAGCTAATATACTTTAGTTCAAAATAATAATTGTACATACTTTGTTTATACAAGCTCAAAAATATTACCAATCCTGACTATTTAAGCAGTGTAACTTATTAAATAAATTGACTATTTTTCAAACATTTTTCAATTCTTCACTCAACAGGTATTCACCGCTACGGTTATGAGTATCGATCGGTAAGTTATTTGTAATAAAATACCTTTCTCATTGAATAGTTCAATATAATTAAATTTGTAAAAAAACTGAAAGAGATTGTTGAGCGGGATAAATTTTATTTATTTTAAAATTCACAAGAAGATCTTAAATTGAATTTTTCTTCTCAGAATTCAATTATTGTGCAAACCTTACACATTGTTACCTTTCTGGAAAGATAGATAAAAATTTCTATTGATTTACTAGGATGATATCAAATATCCTGGAAAGTAATGTAATATATCACCATATTTTGCAAGATACGAAAAAACATTATCAATATGCTTTATCGGTAAACGATTATGATATATTCATTTACAATTATCTTAAATTTCAAAAAGTAGTGGGCTGAACTACAAACCTATAGTTGAAAAATTGCAACTTGCTATTCTATGGTCAAAAAATATTTAATCTATTTGTTATTTCAAGATATGTAGCTATCGTTCATCCATTGACGGCCCGAATGAGTAGAAGGCGAGCAGTGGTTAGCATAACACTAATCTGGTTGTGCTCAGCCTTCTTCGCCAGTCCCACAATTATGTATTCGACAATCATTACAATTCCATACAATAATCAGAACGAACGAACACTTTGTCTCATCCAATGGCCCGACGGCTTTCCCCCCAACTCTAACTATGATTTGGCGTGAGTAAGCTCTTGATAATTTATGTCATCTAGTAAATAATAGAGAAAAAATGATAATTATAAGTGAAATTTTACTTTGGATATAGCGTTATCTGAAAACAATAGTTTATACACGCCAATTTAGGAAGGTCAGGCAAAATACATATGAACATATTTCACCTTTAAGTTCTAGTTTATTATCACCACAAAATTGATGTCGCTTATTTGCATAAACATAAGTAAGCCAGTATAAGTAATGTGCAATAATGTTAATATGTTTTTCTTATCAGGTACCCTGAATTTTGAATGTGTAACATGTTATTATGCAGTAATAAAAGTTAGCAGTTATAAGTTATACAGTGTAGTAATACAATTGGAACTTGTTAGCTAGTCCGAATATAAACTTCTGTTAAAATGAGCGAGACAAAAATGTAGATGAAATGAAAATGACCGTGATATTGGCTGTCTCAAATCTAAATTATGTGTGATTTTTTTTATTTAAATATAAGAGTAATATCAGTGAAATATTTATATTACCTAGATTTTGAAAGAAATTTGCGTAGGACCTTTTTTAACATATATTCTAAATCAAAATATCTTTTGCATTCTTATTGATCCCATAAGAATTTAGACATTTAAAATAACAAGTCTATTTTATTTACTAAAAAACTATTTTGTTCTTGTGGGATTAATGTGAATGTAAAAGATAAATAAGTTGTTTTGATATAGGAATTCATCATTTTCTAACTACTTTACTCTGAAATTTGATTGTGACAAAACATTATTTTATTAGCCTAGTACTTTATTTTTCTCTACCGATATATTTTATCAAGCTAAACTAAAGCGCTGGTGATGAGAGACAACTTATATTTTATTATAATTTTGAAATAGTGAAATTTGTATATCGTGAAAGTCATATCAAGGACAGATGAGGGTGGGATGAGAAAGAAAGAAAAAAAAAGAGAGAGAGAGAGAGAGAGAGAGAGAGAGAGAGAGAGAGAGAGAGAGAGAGATTTTAATTGAAATATAATGCAATAACAGAAATTAATAAAAACATTTTGATCAAAATTATGATTATATGTAAATATTATCAAAGAACTAATAAGGGCAATTACTACAAGCCTATTAAGCTTTCACTAATATTGAAATGAAACTGATCGTAATGTTTCTCAATTAAATTTTTCAATATAACATCAAATATTTTACATGTTGATTCAACATTTACATGACTGCATCGCATATTAATTACTATCAGTTGTGTGTTTGAGAGAGATTTTAATTAAAATAAAAATACCAGGCTGAGTTTCATGTTGTTTTGACGCTAGCTGTGTTGAACAGAATACTCCCACTCTAGGTTTTATTAAATACATTGTTTATGATAATTTTCAACTTACTTTTTTGAACAGGTATAACATCGCGTTTCTGTTGTTGACATATATCTTACCGATGATAACAATGGCCGTCGCATACACTCTGATGGCCAGAGTCTTGTGGGACAGCCGTCAAAACCCACTCGAATCTAATATCCAAAAGGAACTGACAAGAAGCAAACAAAAATGTGTACGAATGCTAATCGCAGGTAAATCTTATTTTCATAAATATACATTTATCAGAATTTATACCTTTCTCGAAAAGAAGTCCAAGTGTAAAGTGCATTGAGCAATGACAAATAATATTTATATTTTCTTTTACTTAATTAGAAATTAATCCAATTATCCCAATATTTAGTGATCAGCATATTTGGCATCTGTTGGCTGCCCTATCACTTATACTTCCTGTGCACATACAAGTGGCCACACATCATCAAGATCAAGCACATCAAGCACATCTATTTAGGAATCTATTGGTTAGCCATGGCCAATTCACTCTTCAATCCAATTATCTTATTTATTATGAATAAGAGGTAATTTTTGAATTTCAAGCAATTCACTATCAAAGGCAATCTAGTAAATTCTTAACATGTTCATTTAAATAAGGTTTCGTCTCGGAATTAAATACTATATGAGGTGTCACTGTTTCACTGGACATGAAATTGCGCTTGATCATAGATCAACGGGAATGTCGGCACTGACTACGAGATTGAGTACTCCAAGATTGAAGATGAGAATTAATGAGCCGGAGAAAAATGATCAAGTCATAAGAGGAAACAAAAGGAATCGAAGAGATAACTTTCTTTCTAGCACAGTATAAGCGTATGTTCAACCAGGGAGGGACAATGATCTCAATCTTAGGGGGTATAGTGGGCGTATTTTCCTGACTAGTAAAAAAGTGCAAAGAGGGATCCAAGGTACTAGGCAGCAGAGAGTAATTTTACTTTAAATCGAGGGATTCGCTTAAGTTTAAAACTAGAGGTACTTTGGCAATAATATCCCTTGCCCATCCCTGATATTTAAACATGCCACAATGTTTAAATTGTAAAAATTTAAAATACATGATATTCATCCTCCAGACTTTTAAAGTCACTTTTCAACCAGGTGAAATATCTATTTGAAATGATCAATAATTGATTCAAAAATCCTCAACCTTACATTAGAAAACTGAGCTAGATAAGAAAATTGATAAAAATTTAATCTAATTTTTCAAAAAAATGACAGTATGATACAATTTTTAATTTTATCATGAAAGACCACTCATTCAAGCACAAGTAGAATTTTTGAAACCTATTTTCTAAAAACTATTCATAATTTCAACTGGCTTGCATTTAATTTACCATCTTGAATGAATATAAAAATGTCTTTTAAAATGTCTGTATGATGAGTATGGTCCGTGTAAAGCTATTTGTGAATTTTACAATATTTATTCTTGATAATACGTCAACAAGTTAATTAGTTAAGATTCAACCAGAACTCACTAAAAAATAGCAATTTAATTGATCTAACAATAATAAAAATAGTGTAATATACTCTATAACATTATTTGAATTATATTATAGTTATTTTGTTGTTGTGAAAAACATATTAAATAAATAATTATGTTATATAAAAGGCCTAACCAAGATCTTATTACATTTTTTAACCAAACATGTGGTTTATATGAAATTATGTATTACGTTATACATAATAAATATTTTCAAAAATGGAAACTCTTTTTACACTTAAGTTATTATTTATTATAATTCTATCGTTTGTTTGGATAATAAGTGGATTTAGAGTTGATTTTAAAGATTTGAAACATTATTTGTCGAATGAAAAGTCAATTCTCGACTCATTTGATAAGTATTTGTCGTCAGAAGAGCACAGAATATCCCGTTTGAGACAAATCTACGAAAATTTTAAGGAACAAAATGCCATTGCGTTGGAAGACAAGGACCTATTTATCAGTCATCCCAACGATGTCTACCATCTCATAAAACGTATAACTATTGAGTGGGAAACTGTTGAAAAGTTGCTCGAACCTAACAAACATACGCTCAATGAATTTGTATTTGAAATTTATAAAATAGATGCAACAAAATTCAATTTAACAGGTTAGAATTTGTTAATTTTAGATTCACTAGATCATTGAGTTCAAAAGTTTCTGAAAGTATCTTACTTCAACGCACATATGAAACTAGCTAAGATAATCAAATTTATAATCTAAAATTAACACGTTTCATTTGAAACATTCTTCTGTGCCTCATGTGCGCAGGGAGAAATGAACTTTTAATAGATGACTTAGAAATTCAATTAAATACCTGTTAGAAGTTATATTTACCAAGTTAATTACAGCTGCAATCGAGGACTACGAAAAAATAGTTTACTTTTACGAATCGGACGTCAGGTCTGCAGCCAATGGTGTCATCACTTATAAGACCAGTTCTGGAGGAGAGAAGGCCTTCAAATCAGTGTCTAATCAATCATTTGATTCCTTCGACTTCTATTCATTCGGCAAACAGTCCCTCAAAAACGACGACTTAATCGCTGCGAAGGAGTGGTTAAAACTTGCGCTCAAACACATGGATGACGAGACCAGCGTTGACCTGAGCGCTGATATTCTCGAACACCTTTCCCTCGTTGAATATAAGTCTGGGAACTATGACATAGCCATTAGACTGCTTAATGATACTTTGGAAATTGCACCTGATAGAATACTGAACAAGCTTCTTCTGGAAAGCATGGAGTTAAGACCAAATGTTAGTGTTTGACTCTGTTGCTTATTTAAAGTTTCATCTAGTTAACTTTTGATAATAAATTTTCACCTTAGATTTCAACTAAAGATAATTTATCAATGTCACCATCTGATAGTGTTACGTTTGACAGTAATGCAACCATGTTGGAAAATGTTCCATTTATAACTAAAGAAGTTACTGAAAGAAGTGACTATTTGTGTCTAGGTCAAACATTTTTGAACGAATCCATGCAATCAAAGCTCAAATGTTTTCATTTGAACACAACATCGAAACCATACTTACGTCTGACTCGAGTCAGAGTCGAAGAGCTCTACAAAAGACCACATATTGTTTTGATTCACAACTTCTTGAGTCCTAATGAAACGGAAGCGTTGAAAAACATTTCGATACCTTTCATGGAAAGGATGTGGGTGGTAAATCATACTGGTGATGCCATGCTTTCTGATGAACGTATTGCTGAGGGCTATTTTCTTTATGAAAATGAGACTCTTGTTAAGCAAATAACAAGAAGAATTAGTGCCATAACAGGTATTATAATAATATCTTGTATAATTCCTGCACTTTTTAATTATTATATAATTATTGGCAATATTTATCTTGCCATTTCTATCCTCAATTAATCAAAGTTTCATTGATATAAATCTATTAAACATGCAATATGCCAAATAGAAAACTAGCCTAGACTTTATTTTTATCAAACTCGATAGTTATCGATATTACACTAAAAGTCAATCTATTTTCAGAATAAGTAAATTATTTTTCACATCCTTCACGCGATAGACAACAAACTTTCAAATTAAGTCCAATGTAATTCATAGTATTGAATGCGAGCCCTCCTAATGATTGTGCAAACATTGAAACGAAATGAGAGAAAAGATAATCTCAATAGTAGTCATCGTATGAGATGTGGCGGTGTTTTCATCGGTTAAAGAGAATACTATCTCAAAAATGTCTTTCACTTAGAAGACTGGACTCAAGAGGAAGGAAATCACTGATCACGAAAAAATACTACTAACCGGTGGACCAAAACAACAAATATGTCAATGGCTTGACAACCATTGAACTCAAAGAATCAAAGACCTGCGGATCAGATGTATTATCGAATTGGGGATAAACTCAATTTCGATTAAGACAATAGAAAGGGCTCTAAAGGACTTCCACTTTACTCTTAAACCCGTCTCTTAAGCCAAAAATACACCGAAAGTGATAAACGGGTTGATTGTGGGCTGAAATACAACGAAATTATGGTCGACAGAGAAGAGATGTATTTTGTCGATGAATTCGGGATTAGAATGGACTCGGGAACAAAATATGGCCGTTCTTTGAAGGAAACAAAAGCTCACAAACCTGTGGCTCGACTTAGAAGTCGCAACTATTCGGTTAAAAGTGTTTAATTTGTTTATATAGATTTACAATTGACTTAATCTGAAAGTTTGTTGTCTATCGCGTGAAGGATGTGAAACATAATTGACTTATTCTGAAAATAGATCGACTTTTGTTGTATCAAACACTTTTTTAAAACTTATCAGGTTTGAATGCATCGGACACAAGTGCTGATGGTTTGAATGTTATCCACTACAATGTAGGCGGCAATTATCAAATTCATCATGATACTAGTAAAAATGTAATTAATGGGACCGATCGTAATGATCTTGGTACACGAATAGCAACATGGATAAACTACTTTTCAGAAGTAGAAGCCGGAGGTGCCACCGTTTTTCCCATGCTCAATATAAGTATGTTTCCTGAAAAGTATTCGGCTATCTTTTGGTACAATAGGTTTAGCTCCGGTGAAATTGATTATGATCTTGTTCATACTGGCTGCCCTGTTTTATATGGTGAAAAATATATTGCCACTAGATGGATACGTAGTTGGAAGCAGGACCATCTCAAATGTGGATTAAACCCCAAGGATTCGATTAATAAGCCGTTTGAATAATTATATTGAAAAGTGAACAAGATTAAAATTCAAAAATATTTGAAAACTTTAGCAATTATTCATTTAATGTACTAATTTTACTAGATAAATTGGCATGTACATTTACTTGTATAATATTCAAACATTTAAAATATTTGTATTGATCTAGGACAAGCTTTAAAGCTAATTTAAACTCAAATTATTTGATCCAGTAATTTACGTGCAAATGTAAACTTTAATAGATCATTTGTAAAGCTTTTATTTATTATAAATAGTTTAAAATATTCTTATTTGGATTAAAAAAAATTGGCAGACTATTTCATTGCCGATTTTAGAATCAATTTATCTTGCAATATATTCAATGGTTTGCAAAAAAATACTAGTTCAACTATTAAATAGATTTATTATTCTATATTTTTAATAGACAAAATAATTTCATAATATGAATTTACAAGATAATTAAGTAATATTTTTGCAATTTTAATATGTATGTAAAATTGTCCAATGTGATTTTGTACAAAATAAAGTGTATTTTGATTCATGTCTTGAATGTACCAATGTCAACCACTAGAAATTGTAGATGTGTGCAATCAAAGCACACAATCAAATCATTGTTCAAACTAGTCTTTAAAAAAGTACAAGTACATAAACTCAATCACGCCCTAAGGTAAACAAGCATAATTATTTTTCAATTGTAACTTCTTGGAGGACTTTAATCTCTTTTCTATTCAAGGAACATTGACCCCGTGGCTGTCCCTTAACTCTAATCCATTTGGTTGCTATCCATTTATTACCATAGAGAAGAGGACATCCAGTATGTGCTAGGTTATCATCTCGATCTGTTACGGAGTTCAACATATTGTACCAAAACACAGCCGAACCCTTTTCTGGCCAAACAGTAACGTTGAGCTTGGGAAATACAGTGGCACCTCCTGCCTCAACATCTGCAAAATAATTGATCCAGGTAGCCATACGGTCATCGATTTTACTGA
Source organism: Fuscozetes fuscipes (assembly GCA_034702105.1). NCBI lineage: Eukaryota > Metazoa > Arthropoda > Arachnida > Sarcoptiformes > Ceratozetidae > Fuscozetes > Fuscozetes fuscipes. Next base: position 17,179 of record JAQGCS010000753.1, read on the forward strand.
TTGGATTCGTGTCAACATCATAGTGAACCACAAATTGGCCACCAACTTTGTACTGGATAACATTTAATTGATCAGCACTTTTATCCCAGGCTTCAATTCCTTTACAAGATCAGCAAAACATTTATTGCTGGCTTATAAATTTTATGTCTTACCGGTTATTTCACTTATTCTTCTGGTGATTACATCAATTACTGGATGATAATCATCTTGCAAAAAACAACCTAGAGCTGTACGCGTAGTGTCATATACAGATTGACCCTCGTTGTTGACCACTAACATTTGACTCATTTCCGATTTCGATATTTGTATTAATGTATCGATTTCTGTGTCACTCAAGAAGTTGTGAATCAAAACGATTTGTGGTCTTTTGAAGAGCTCTTCGACTTTGACTCGAGTCAGACGTAAATACGGTTTGAAAGTTGTGCTCAAATAAAAACACTTCAGTTTTGATTGTATCGATTGGTTCAAATTTATTCTAGCCTGACACAAATTATTGCTATTATTTGTGAGCTCAGGTGAAATAATATCTTGGTCAGTTACATTATTATCTTCATTAATCTCATCTTCATTTTGAATCTCAATATAATCCTCATCTAAGCCTTGCTCATTTTTGCTATGCTTCAGATCAAGAAATAGAATATAAATTACACACTGAAGTGAACTCTAAATTTTTACCTTTGTCATTTCTATAAACAAATTTCGGAGCAATCCTTCAATCAATGGTCTGTCAGGTAATAATTGAACAGACTCATTCATTAGCTCGATAGCTTGTTCATAGTTGTCAGAGTGATATTCAGTGAGGGACAGGTAGTCAAGAATATCACTCTTAATTTGTTTGCTGTTTGTGTCAATTCTGTTGAGCGCAAGGGTTAACCACTTTTGAGCTGAAATGTAGTCCTCTTTTTCAAAGGACTGTTTACCGATTGAATAGCAGTCGAAGGCATCAAATGTTTGATTAGATAACGATTTGAAGGCTTTCTGTTCTCCAGAACTGGTCTTATAAGTGATGACACCATTGGCTGCAGAAGTGATGTCCGATTTGTAAAAGTAAACAATTTTTTCATAGTCCTCAATGGTTTCTATTTATAAGATACTAGGTTATATGTTTTTGCAAGATACAATTTTGTATATTTAGAATAATATTTACCTTTGAAATTGAATCTATTCACATATTTGTCCAAGTTCAATTTATTCAGATGTAGTTTATTCGGTTCGAGTAATTCCTTTACAGTTTTCCACTGAATAGCTATTCGTTTAATAACAAGGTAAACATCGTTGGGATGACTGAGAAATAGGTCCTTGTTTATTGTCGCAATAAAATTTTCTTGTTTAAAATGATTATACATTTGTCTCAAACGGGATATTCTGTGCTCTTCTGAAGACAAATACTTATCAAATGAGTCGAGAATTGATTTTTCATT